>JAJPUD010004764.1:151774-183579 GCA_023553655.1 Myrmecobius fasciatus | reverse complement strand
TTTTCCTAGGAGATATTTCATATTTTCTTCTATTTTTTCATTTTTTTGTTTTTGTTTAACTGATTCTTGAAGTCTTATTGAGTCATTTACTTCTATTTGTTCAATTTTAATTTTTAAAGTATTATTTCCTTCAGTTATCTTTTTTAGCTCCTTTTGTAGCTGGCCAATTGAATTTCTTGATTCAATGCATTCTTTTTCCATTTTGCCAGTTTTATTTTTCAGTGAATTGTTGTCTTTTTCCAATTCACCAATTTTGTTTTTCAGTGAATTGTTGTCTTTTTCCAGTTCACCAATTTTGATTTTCAGTTCACCATTTTTATTTTCCAGTGAATTGGTGATTTTTTCCAATTCACCAATTTTGTTTTTCAGTGAACTGTTTTCTTTTTCCAATTCACCAGTCCTATTTTCCAGTTTTTGATATTTCTGTTGCCCTGATCTCAATTTATTTCCCCATTCTTCTTCTAGCTCTCTTTTGAGATTCTTAATGCAATCATCCAGGTAAGCCTTCTGAAAGGGAGACCAACTTAAGTCTACCTTTGTGGCTTCATCTGGGATTGTTTTCATAATGTCAGGATCTGGGGACTGTTCTATTTTTTCTCCGTAAAAGCTTTCTATGGTGAGAGCTCTCTTCTGCTTCTTGCTCATGATTTAAAGTTGGGATATTGGTCAAAAGCCGAGAAAACTGCAACGATTTGTATTTGCCCTGGGGCAGTTTGCCGAGTTGACTTCCGGTCTGAGGCTGGTCGGGCTAGATTCGCACTAGGACCACATTTTCAGCTGGTCTCGATCCACCTTTTTCCAAAGGCAGATCTGCCAAAGCACCTGCCCGCAAGCAGAGCAAAGTGGCCCAGGCGTCTCCCAGGGGCTTCCTGGGTGCCCAAAATCCGCCCCTCTATCGCAGCCCTGACTTCGCCCCGGCTGGAGTCTGATTGCGACCAGCCACCGATTTCCCCTGAGGCTAACCTTCTCCGGAGTTCTTTCACGGTAGATCTTTGATAGAAGTGCGTTGTAGTCCAAATGCTTGGCGAGGCCCTCACTCAGAAACCAGTTGGAAGGCTTACTTTGTCTGGGTTTGAGGGAATGTCGTAGGAGTTCACAGAGAAAGCTGTCTGCAGTTCGCCATCTTCGCTCCGCCCCCCAATTTTGCTTTTTAAGAAATTCTCCTCATTAGCTTTTTTTTTGTATTTCCCTTTTCTTTCCCTAATTTTTTCCTATATCTCTTACTTGATTTTCAAAGTCTCTTTTGAGCTCTTCCATGGCCTGAGCCCAATTCTTATTTTTCTTGGAGACTTTGGATGTAGGAGCTTTGATTTTGTTATCTTCTGAGCATGTGTTTTGATCCTCCTTGTCACCATAATAGCTTTCAATGGCCAGAAACTTTTTTTTGTTTTCTGCTTATTTCCCTACCTTATGTAATGACTATATCAATAGTCATTCAAAACATGCTTCCATGTTAGCCATGTTATAAAAGAAAACTGGCAAAAAGCAACAAGAAAAATAAAGTTTTAAAAAAGTATGCTTCAATCTGCATTCAGATTCTATCAGTTCTTCCTCTGGAGGTGAATAGTATTTTTCATTATGTCTTTCAGAACTGTCTTAGATCATCCCATTGATGAACAGCTAAGTCAATCACAGTTGATCTTCCTTACAATATTGCTGTTAATGTGTACAATGTTCTCCTGATCCTGTTCATTTCACGTTGCATCAGTTCATATAAAACTTCCAAGGTTTTTCTGAAAACAGCACATTCTATCACAGCCACGTATCAGAATATATTCAGCCATTCCCCAATTGATGAGCATCCCTTCAATTTCCAATTCTTTGCCACCTCAGAAAGCTGTGAAAATAATTTTGTAATGCAGATCTTTTCCCCTTTCCTTTGATCTCTTTGGAATACAGATCTTGTAATGGAATCAGCATCCCTATTTGCAAAGCAGGCAATAGAGAGCTCAATAGCAGTCTGATCAATTGACTCGTTCTAGCTAGCAGAATGAATTCAATCTGTTTAAATAGAAATTGGCAACTCCAAAGTCACTTTGGAGAACAGAATCAGCTTTTGCCCTACTGAGGCAAAGATAAGGGGGGGAAAGGAAACTCCATCTCTCCCAAATGGAAAGGCAGAAAGCACGGAGGCACTCTATGGTCCAGTCAAACTTATCTTACAGTAGTTCACGTACCTCCCTCCACCTTCTCTCTCCACATTTTTGCACCGGCTGTCTTCTATCCTTGGAACGTATTCCCTCCTCACCTCTGCCTCTCAGTATTACTAGATTTAGTTCAGGCTCCATCTTCCATGTAAAGCCTTTCCTGATGTTCCCTGTTATTCCTGTTGTATATATCCTGTTGTAACACCCCCATCACCTCCCAATAGGATGGAGTAACTTGATTGTGAGAAATCTCTTGTCCACAGGGGACATTTACTGGGCCTGGGTGCCTGAGGCTTTGTCTATGAGTGATGAAAGTTATAAGTTGTTGATTGCATTTCAGTTTTTAAGCAACAGGGAAGCAATTGAATTTATCAGCTAGTTAGCAGCTATCAATCAGATGGTCCATTTCCTTCCCCTGGCTATAAACCAGGAGAAATCCTTCCCAGCCTAAGACTCTCCTCACTACCTCTATCCCAGAAGTGATATCAGGGTGTCCCAAGGTTTACCGAGGCTCCAAATTGCCACTTATGATTCCTCCCATCATCCTCTTCCAAGAAATTATCTAAGATAGGAGCAAGTAGGTGGTGTAGTGTACTAGCCCTAGAGTCAGGAGGGCAAGGGGTCAAATGTGGCCTCAGATACTTAACACTAAACAGTCCTGGGGCCTGGGTAAATCAATTAACTTTGTCTCAAAAAAAGAGAAAATAAATTGTCTCCATTTTTTTCAGTGTGATGATTCATTTAAGTCAACAACAATTTACTAAGCACTTATCATGGGAAAGACACTGTACTAAGGGCTGGACATACACACATATCACATAGATTTTAGTTTCAGGCAACTTACAATCTAGTAGGGAAGGGCAGGAGGGACAGTTGTCCAAAAATCCATGAGTTCTAAATCTATTAAGTCTCTGTAATTAAGAGTGTGTTTCACGATTGGTCCTTTGGTGTCATGACTGGCTATTCCATTAATTGGATTTCAAAATTGTCATTCTACTCTTGTCATTGCAAAAATGTTTCTCTTTGTTCCTTTCTTTTCATTCTTTTTCAGTGTATAAAAGTCCTCAAAATTGTTGATTTGCATCACATTGGTGTCAGAGGAGATTTTGCTTACTTTATTCTAAATCAGTTGATGTAAGTTTTTCATAATGACTCTCACACATATACATACATACATATATATAGACACACACACATATATACACAAATGCACACCTATATATTTCTATACATCCATGAGGGAATGTGGCTTTTGCTTGCTTTTATATTTGTTTTACTTGACTATGTATCTTTGTAAAAAGAAATTTGGTTTTTTTCATCTTTTTTTTCCTAATGGGTTGAAGTAGAAAGTAGAAAAATAGGTTTCTGTGCACTAAAAAAACAGAGATATGGGAGAGGTGCCACAGATGGGAAATGTTGCCTGTATTTTCACATGAAGTCACTACATTAATAGTTTTACTTAATTATTTTATTTTGTAAAAGAAAAACTTTTCAGGTAGAAATTATTTCAGTAGAAATAATCTGTAAATGTATATAATGTAAAAACAAAGCACATCAAGAAAATTATGTATGTATCTAGACATCATTTATCTATCTCTCCATCTGTCTATCCATCCATCCATCCATCCATCCATCCATCCATCCATCCATTCATTCATTGATTCATCCATCCATCTATTCCATCCAACTATCTATCTATCTATCTATCTATCTATCTATCTATCTATCTATCTATCTATCTATCTATCCATATCTGTCTGATCTGTCTGTCTGTCTGTCATCTATCTATCTTTGTTGTTGGTCCTTTGTTCTGAAGAGGACCAATGACATCATGAGGGGGTGTGTGCACGCCCACACTCACTCTCCCCACAGTGATGATCTGAAGCCATATGTAGGTAAGCAAGACACTGAGGTCCAGTCAGTGTTACAGAACATTTACATCAGCCAGCAAGGTCTGAAACAGGTGGCTGCAGAATTGGGCTTTGAATGACAGGAGGGATTTCAATCACATCCAAAAGTGAGGAAGAATATGGAAGAGCCCGTTCCAGGTATAAGGCCACTGTGGACAAAGGCCCAGAAGGGAGAGAGCAAGACTGGAACAAAACCAGGAGAAAGATTGATTCCCAGCTTCAAGGACAGTTTATTACTAAATAAACTGTAACCTAGTTCTTTCTTAACAAGGCTTCAAAGTTTGTATTTTAAGATATCTAAAATAAACAGCACACACTACGCTTTTATAATACTGTGACCGCTAAGTTCTAAACATTAATGGTTCTTTTAGGACAGAAGCAATCTGTTAGCATGAAAGAATGGCCCAGCAGTCTTGTTTCCAAGGTAAACTCCTCCTCCCCCTCTCCAATCCTTCTTTGCTCTTGATAGGACTGTTTGTGGGCTCTCACCTCCGGGAACATCAATTTTTGAGCTGAAAGGTCATCTACTTCCAACCTTCATTGTACAGATGAGAAAACTGAAGCATTGGAGAGGTAAGAGACATGCTGAAGACTACAGGAGTAATGAGGGGCAGAACTGGGATGTGAACCCATGTTGCTCGCTCCATGGTCAACGGTTTTCCCTATTGCACTGACTTATAACAAGAGTTAGACTGTCTCATGGACATCAGTGCAAGACCTCAAGGGTTCATGACTTTTCTTCTCTCATGGACATCGATCCCTGAGAAAGTCCAGCAGAAGAAAATCAGAAGGTCTTAGAGGCTTTCATCTAGATTTATCCATTTTCAAGACAAGTTTGGAATTAAAATGGAAACGGAGGAAGAACAGTGGGAAAAGACCTAACAGAAGCGACCAAAACAAACATTTTGCTCCTTTTAAGAAAGTTGGAGAGCAAAGGGACCCCCTCTGTATCCCTGCACCTGGCAGGCTCACATCTGGAACCCTGGTCTCCTTCTGCCAATCCTGATTCAGCAAGGTTACTTGACACTGGAATGGATACTCAGAGCGAAGTCTTTTGACTGATTTGTTTCCTGATCTAGGATGACATTCAAAACTCCACTGAGCTTTGAGAGAGGAGAAGAAAACTTAAGCCAGTGATATTGTTGGAAATCCGTTTCCACGTCTCCTCCTTCTAACCCTCCTCTCCCATCCAAGTTACATTTTTATCGAAACTATTTCTGGGGCCCCTTTAGTAGTCCATTCCTCGATCCATCCGTAGTACCAGGAGAAAAGGGGGAGATGAATGATTCCTTCAAAGCTCAGATGTAAGCAGCTGCTGGTGGTAGGGCCAGGAGCTCCCAGCTCTGGCAGCCTGCTGCTGATGCATTCCAGGGGTTCTCTCCACCGGCCTCGGAGAAAAGAGAATACACCTTCAGGGTCCCTTTTTCAGGATCGTTGACTGTCAGGTGGCCCAGACTTTGTGAGGTTCCTATCACAGTATGAAAATGAGAATAACGTGAAAAACCAGGTAAAAGCTTTGCACTGTGTGAGACAAGGGGTGCTCTGGGGTGTGCTTTTCCCCTTCCTCCCCCTCTTTTGTTGCTGTTTTTCTTGGTTACTGATCCTGGAGAAAGCAGGAGCTCCTTTTTCAGATCCTATTTTTGATGCTTTCTAATACTGTGATCTTGGAAAAGTCACTTAATTTCATGGGCCTCAGTTTCCTCGTTTGTACAAAGCTGAGGTAGAACCATAGAGCTTCTGAGATTTCTTCTAATTTTATATCCATTATTTTGTGGTCTGTGATCTTCCAAAAGTCAGAGAACTAGGTAGCACCAGAAATGCAGAATTGGGAGGAACTTCAGCAGTCATTTAGTCCAATATCTTTTTTAACAAAGCTGACCAGTGGTGGCCATCTAACCTTTTGTAGCACCAACTCTGGTACCTGCCACTTGTGGTAGTAAGCTGTGGCCCCCAGAAGGCAATTAATTACTTCCCCTCTCATTGTTCTAAGGGTAATCCTGAGGACCTGGATTTATAGTGCTATAGCTCATGAGCCCCCATCAGTGTGCTTCCCAAAAATGTTATCAGACTTTAATTAGCTTTTAAAAAATGGATTTATTGAGGTTTTCCAAATGCAAGTAGAGTTGGTACAAAATATTCTTCTCAACCTGAGGGTGTTCTTTTCCTTTGTGCCAAAAGACCCCTTGAGAAAGTGGGCTCAAACTTAACTTACATAATGTGAAGAATAGTATGTGGACAAAGGGAGTGCCTCCTGACTCTGGAAGTCCTTTCCCTTTTTTTGGATTCCTCATAAAATTACCCTTAGGTATGGTTCTCTTTGGACTCTGAGAATCATTGCTTTTCTATAGTCCATAGATGGAACTTCTCTCCTTCGTAAGAGATCATGATTCCTAAGGTCCTCCCTTGTTGGGAGGCTGTTTGTCCAAATCCATTAATGGGTAATTAGTTGCTACAGTCCAATGACCAAAGCCAGTGGGACTTCTCATGTCCCTGAAAAATCTTCTGAATTCCCATAATTACCTGGGCACTTTAATTTTAGAATTCTCATTCACCTCAGATCAAGTCAGAATAAAGTTCAGTGAAACAAAGATTCCTGAGGAGCTCAGGGGCAATTGGATGAAAGATTGTCAGGAAAAAAGAGAGTATGAGAGACCGACAGGTTCTCCCCTTGGTATATGAACTTAGTTTTAGCTCCACATCTTCCAAGTCTGTGTATATGTACAGACAGAGAGGCACATATGTACAGTACAATGTGAATCAAGTGCTGTCACTTTCAGCCACACTGTTAGAACTCAATTATTATATTTTAGGACCCCTTATTGTCTCCTCCCTTCCTCCTTCTGACTTTTTTCTTTGTCTTTCTTTCTTTTTTCTTTCTATCTTCCTTCCTTCCTTTTCTCTTCCTTCCTTCCTTCCTTTCTTCCTCCCTCCCTTCCTCTTTTCCTTCCTTCCTACCGTCTTCCTTCTCTCTCTTTCTTTCTTTCCTTTCTTCCTTTTTCTTCCCTCCTTATTATTTTTCTTTTTCCTTCCTCCCTCCCTCTCTCCTTTCCTTCCTTCCTTCCTTCCTTCCTTCCTTCCTTCCTTTTTTCCTTCCTTTTTCCTTCCTTCTTTCCTTTCTTCTTTTCTCCCTCCCTCCCTCCTTTCCTTCCTTCCTTCTTTCCTCCCTCCCTTCCTTCCTTCTTTTCTCCCTCCCTCCCTCCTTTCCTTCCTTCCTTCTTTCCTCCTTCCCTTCCTTCTTTCTTTTCCCCTCCCTCCTTTCCTTCCTTCCTTCTTTCCTCCCTCTCTTCCTTCCTTCTTTTCTCCCTCCCTCCCTCCTTTCCTTCCTTCCTTTTCTCCTTCCCTCTCTCCTTTCCTTTCTTCCTTCTTTTCTCCCTCCCCCCTCCTTTCCTTCTTTCCTTCCTTCCTTCCTTCCTTCCTTCCTTGCTTCCTTCCTTTTTTCCTTCCTTCCTCCCTCCCTTCCTCTCTTCTTTCTCTTTTTCTTCTTCATCACTAATTTCTCCTTCTCTTCTTTTAGCAGAACTTATATCTCAGAGTGCCTAGTTTAGATGAGAGAGGCAGTGTAGTACAATGATTGGAATTGGTATCAAAAGACCTAACTTCGAATCCTGGCTCTATCATGTAATACTTATAATCTTAAGGAAATCTCCTGACCTCTTTGGAACTCAGTTTCTTCATCTGTAAAATGACACTGGCTAGATGGCCTCTGAAGTAATCTACAGCTCTCAGTACATGGCCCTTAGTTGTATGAGAGGAAATCTAACAATATTGCCATCTCTGCTCCTCATTTAAGACTTCATTTGCTCTTGGCTGTGTCCGCTGCTGTCTGACAAGACTCCTTTTTATCACATGGGGGTGAGACCACCAAATATTAGTGGACTAGCTGGCTTGGGGCTGTGCACTGAGGGCCCAGATGATGGCTTCTCCTTTGCTGTTCATCCCAGCACATGTGCTTAGGTGGGGTCCCTGGCTATCCAGCTTTTAAGCTCTGGTTTTGATTGCCTGTCCTTGGGCTGCCCCCAGCATCTGTTGGCTGCCATACTTATGCTCTCCTTTGGTGTTTGATTCCATCCATCCAGGAAAGCACATCATCAGACCTCCAGACTGCCATAGGACGTAGATGACCTTCAGTAACCCCTTGTTTCAAAGTCGAGACAGCCCCTGCCTCCTCAAATGGCCCTTGTGTGCCTAAATCCAGCAGTCCAGCGTGGCCCGTCTTCTCTCCTATTGCTCAGCCTTGAGGCTACAGGGTCCCATGCTCAAGGAAGTGACTTGATATTCCCTAGAGTGAAAGGGGAGCCATTTCCTAGTAGCAGGACTGTTGACGCTGCCATTTTTCTCAGTCGTGCCTTAAATGCTGGATGACCCTACTCTCCAAAAGCCAGAGCTTTCTCAATCTTCCCCTGGGAAACATGAGGGAATATGATCATTGGCTCTGAGGGGCCAGTGGAAGTGGGGAATCACAGAGTCTTATATCTGGAACTAGAATCAAGGTCAGAGGCCCTGTGGTCCAGCCTTCCTATTTTGTAGAGAAGGAAACAGCTCTAGGGAGAAAGAGCGACTCCCCAAAGTTAGAAAGGAAGGTGAACTGGCAGTTGTATTGCTCTGGGAATTTGGTGACCAAAGCTTGGAGGGCCTTCGCCGGCTGCCCTAAGGCCTAGATCACCCCCGTGCCCAAGAAATTGCCTCCGTGATGTTGCTGGGGTTTTGGAGATGAACTCTCCCCTTGGGTGCTCCACCATCCTGTTTTTGCTGCAGTGCTCACGGCCTGCCAAGTGCAATGTACTCTGGGCTGGGAGTGAGTCTTCCAAAATCAAAACAGTGTCGAAATGCAGCGGGCTGGGATGGTGCTCTCCGTAAAAGAAGGGCAGGAGTTTAGATAAATGATTCAGCTGACTCTAAACCCAGTTTTCACAGAGTTGTTTTTTGTGAAAGACTGCTTTTCCCAATCTGCTTTGAGTTTGCACTTGGAGCTGCCTGTCAGGTTGGAGAACCTGCAGTTCTGGGAGAGCAACCTATTTAGACCTAAGGGAGAAGGACAGGAAATGGTTGGACCCAGAGAACACCAAGATCCTGAAGAACGGGTTGACCCTTTGGCAGGAGGAAGGACCATCTGGACAGAAGGGAGTCAGGGTTTCTATTCCCCATAAGTTGTGATTGTGCTGGAGAGACCTTTTCTTCGGGCACTTTCTTAAAACAGACACTCAGATCCCTAAAATGCAAGGGTTGGAGTAGTCTCCACCGAGAATAGCAATTTGGGGCTCCTCGGGCCCATGGAATCAATGCAGTAGGACAGAAAGGGGAGAAGAATGGCTGCCATTTTTGTTTGTGCTTCCTCTCCCATGGGTACTCCTTATCCCATGGGAGAATTGCCTAGGGAGGATTAGTATGAAGGACACTTGGCACCTTATCTGAGTTAGCCTTTCTCTATAGCAGAAGAACAACATGATGATCATCTGTATATATTTGAATGTCTGTCTCATGGAATAGCTTGTTCTGCTTCTTCTCGGTGTTTACATAGCATGGAACCTGGCCTTTAGTAAATACTTTTTTTTTTTACATTTTTTTTTCTGAGGCAATTGGGGTTAAGTGACTTGCCCAGGGTCACACAGCTAGGAAGTGTTAAGTGTCTGAGGCCAGATTTGAACTCAGATCCTCCTGACTTCAGGGCTGGTGCTCTAACCATTGCACACCCTACCTGCCCCTTAATAAATACTTCTTGACTTGATTTGTCTCCACTTACTTGACTCAAAAGAGAAGAACTATGATCAAAGTGATTGAGGTTGCAAAGAGGCAGATTTAGTCTTTAGAGGACAAATTCTCTAATAATTAAAGTAATTCATAAGAGGAGGTAGATCGGGCTTCCCTTTGAGTTCTTTTAAGCAGAGGCTTTGAGAACAAGCCAGAGGCAGCATGGAGTGATGGATAGAATGATGAACAGAGCCAGGAAGTGGGTTCAAATCTTGCCTCAGATACTTAGTAGCTGTGTAACCCTTGCTTCTCTTGGATTCAGCTCCTCCTCCGGGAAATAAGGGAGTTGGACTGGACAAAGTCTCTGATTCTGACGCTGTGGCTATGTTATATGAAGAATGTTTCTTAGGGTTGGATGGGACTGGGTGGTTATGAGGTATCTCTAGCTCTGAAATTCCGTGAAGTTTCCGTCCTTTCTTATTTGAGAAAGTTCTCACTCCTTTTTCTCACTTCTCTTACTCCCTCCCTCCCCCTTTCCATTATTAAAGAAACAATTTAGGAGAGAGACAACAAAGGCTAGGATAATAAAATAAAATGGCTGCTCTATTCTCCCTTTTTCTGGGAACTATTTACTGTCTTCAGGAACAATAAATGAAATTGGGGGACCAACTAACCTTGGATGAAAGGCTTCTGTAGATACTCTTATATTACTATGCTATTTTTCTCAGGGATACCCCAGGCTTCCATTTTGGATGAGGTCACTAATTAGCTTGATCTTCCATTTGGTTCGGAAAGGAGGAATAGAGGGCTCAGATATAGCCACCAAACTCGGCCCCAAGAAGTCCACCTTCAATTTTCACATTTCTTCATTGGAGGTGTCAGGCTGTTAGCATGATGGTAGTGAAGGAATATGTGCTATCTTAGTTTCATGCGGAAGGAAATGGCTACAAAGATGGATTGACAGCTATATCATTGTAGAGAGTGCCCCCATCATGGAACTCATGGAGCCATTGCTGCATGGGATTAGAGCTGAATGGTTTTTCTAGGAAGCTGGGAAAGGCTCCTTCCCTATTCTTGAAGATCACGTATATACACAATCCATCATGTTGATCCTCATTTTCCTTCCAATATGTCCTCAATATCTAGAGCTGTTCTTCAGATGAGTCAATTCTCCTTTCTATTCTCTGTTTTCTTTGTCTAGCTTCCTTCTCCACATTCAAAATAATGACTGACATTGGAGCATCCTGTGCAAAAGTTATAATGACCCAGGCCCTCACTATCAGAATCCTTCCCCATTCTGACAATATGAGGACCCGGTCCCTTTGTCCCCTTATCATCCGCCTACAATATCTTACTATCTCTCCCTACGTGAGGCTGATTTTTCTATCAGTCCCTAGCCATGTCTCACCCCCTTGATTAAGGTTTGGGGAAAGAGGGGACTGCCCCAATTCCATTTGAACCCCTGTATCACTTTTAAAGTGACATCACAGAATGAAATCTTGACTTGAGTCTGAATTGGATTTAAGTGAGGCAGAGTTGCACAAAGGATATTTTGAGAATAGAAATAACAGTCACCAGGCTCCCTGGTGAAACAGATCTTAATGTCAGAATGAACCCGACTCCATGGGGTATTTCTTACCATTTTATGGAAATCTCTCTTTTCTTCTTTCGATTTTTACAGTGAAATGCCAGTCTTTCTTTCCCAGGAACCATGGCCCTAATCAACTTAATGATTCCTTTGTGAAATACCCTATGTGAAGAATCATAGGTCATACATCCAAAGACTTCAGAAGCCAGTTAATCCAAATGCTTCATTTTACAGATGAAGAAACTGAGGTCTGGAGTTTTTCAATGATTTGTCCAAGATCACACAGGTGAAAAGTATCAGAAATACAATTTGAACTCATCTTCTGATTTTGGAATCGTGTTCTTTCCTGTGTGCTAGTTCCTAAATTCAGTTTGGTTCAATTCAAGATAAGTGAATCAATCCAAATGGTGCATTTAAATCCATTCAATTCATATTGATCCAATTCAATCCAATATGGCAAGTATGTCTTATCTTGTCTTTTGCAGGCTGGATACTCTGACACTTCCTGGTGGAATTACTTCAGATCATTCTTTTAACCTCTCTGAATTTCAATTTCTCTGAAGATAAAATTGAGATAATAATACCTTCTTTGGATCCAATGAGATGTTCTGCGGAAAAGCACTCAGTAACTGGAGATGGCTATGTAAATATAAAATTACAGGAGAAGCCAGGGGTGTAAATGTTGTCTGAGTAGTTCTGTATTAGGGTCCCCCTTCTAAAGAAGGGGACCTCTCACTCCCCTGGAGATCATTTCCCTTGTCTAAGTCATAATTCAATTAAAGTAATCGACTGGTTTTTTCATCTATTGGCTTACACTATGTGCCTTAAAGCCCAGAAATTTATTTTACATCATGATACAGGATTGGAATAAAGGGTAATAGAGAGAGAGGGAGAGTCTCTAAAGTAATTTGGACCAAAAAAATGGTCATTTTTCTGGAACAAGACCACATTAACCCAGAGTAAAAGGCAATAATTTTTTTAAAAAATGCAAAGATATTCAGGGGAATTCTTGACAGAAGTTGGAAAGATTTTTTTTCCATTCATAGGTCCAAAATATTTGCACATTATAAGCAGATGGCAATAAGTAGCTCTATCCTTTAAGTCTGTTGAATAAACCTTGTATCTGCTGCCTGGCTCCAGCCACCCCAGCTCTTGTTCCCAATGCTGCCACCTGTCAGGAACTTAAATGCACAGCACTGAGCTGCTCTGCTTTACCTATTCATGCAGGTTCCCCTGCTGAATGTCTATTCTTCATTCATTTTTCATTCATTTATAAATTGCTTATTTATTTATTTTTTTGCTCACACTTGTGACTTCATCAGCATCTGATGCCCAGGGTGAGGGTATTTCCTCAAACATGGCAGATCTCAATTGCTCTGCAACTTAGATCGTGAGAGTCACCTGAAGATACTGAGAATTTAATTGATTTGCCCAGGGTGACACAGCCCAAACATGTCAGAAATGGGACTACACCCGCGTTAGTCCAATTTAAAAGTCACTTTCTAATGACTGTCATTGTTTATTCCCTCTTTTTAGACCAGTTCTGGAAGAGATTGTTAAAGTTACTGATGCTAGAAAAATAGAGCAAGAAGGGAAATAAAAAAAAAAAAGTTCTGAGTTCGGGAGTCTCTAATTCTGATAGGTTGATTAGGTAGATGGATGGATAGATATATTTTAGAGTGAATGAGCATTTATTAAGTACTTACTATGTGCCAAGTGCTGTGCTGATCATTTGACATACATCTAAAATCAAACAAGACAGTTTCTAATTTAAAGGAACTTATTTCTTTATGGGGAAAAACAGGGCATTAAAGGGTGTTTCAGCACATGACTTTTGGACTGGTTCTCAACTAGATAAGGTAAAAAGGTCCTATATCAGAAGCAAAGGGAAGGACCAGAAGGAGACTCCTAATCCTGAAGTGTATATAGTGCTCTAAGGTAGGTCAAACAAGATATTATTATGCACTTCATAAATGTTCTATCTATATTTACCTGGCTCTCATTTCTTCTTCCTTTTTCTCTGTCTCTCTCATTCATTCTCTCTTTTGTGCTCTTTCACGTTCTTGTCTCTTTCAGTGTTTCTTTTTCCCTCTCTTTATTTCTCAGTCTCTATCTTTGTCTCTGTCTGACTGTCTCTGTCATTGTCTTTGTCTGTCTGCCTCTCACTTCATAATCTCATGAAATAAACATTATTTTTGTGAACATGAAATGAGAAACTCAGAAAAGTAAGATAATTGTTCATGATTGCACAGATAATTAGCATCAGAAGTAAAATCTGAGCTCAGTTTTCCCTGACTGATATCTGGTGCTCTCTCTGCTACAGGACATAGCTTCTTTTAAGGAAGGCATTACAATGGACACCTAATTTTTATTTTCATTTTTTTTCATTTATAATAGATACATACAATACTACACACACACACACACACACACACAATCAAAAGCTAAGTTGATCTTCCCTGATCTAAAGTTCCAGCTCTTTCCTCCACATCCACGAGGAATGGGAAAACAAGAGCCTGAGATAGAGTGACTTTGAAAGGAAGTGATACAACAGAAACTCTCAACTAATATTTTGAGCCAATACTTCCCTGTGCCTAATGACCTCTTCAGGTACAACCTAAATACCTTTAAAAGCCAAATTTCCTGCTTTCTGTTCAGGCTTTTATATTATCTTCAAATGTCAGGAAGAAAAGGTTTAATAGGTTCTTCCTAATTCTCCTGTGACTGGTATTTCTGCCCATCTGAAGGATGACCATGGTCAAGGGGAGAGAGTAGAGGTAGCCTGTTGAAACTGGGCTTTGGAGTGAGGGGAACCAGGTTAGAATCTTGCCTCTGACCCAGCGGCCTCCAGATTCCCTCTGGGAAAGTCATTAAGTTCAGGTGTTCCCAGGTAAGTCTCTAATTTTATAAGTTACAGAATAGAAAGTCAGTAAAGAAGTTTCCTCCCTATGAAATCACATGTCTGGACCCCCAAGGCTCCAACTAACTGTTTATTCCTAGATGACTTTTTATTAGACAGGACTTTATACTAGCCATAACTCCCCATTCCCTCCCACCCTTCACTGTGCCAAATGACAAAAGATTAATTGTAGAAAATTAGATTCAGAGAATCATAGGATCAAAGATTTCAGCCTGGAAGCAATCTCAGAAACCCTCTAGTTTAACCCCTTCATTAAAAAAAAAAATGAAGAAACCAAAACCTAAGGAAGTAAAATGACTTGGCTAAAATCACACAGCTGAATACACTTTCCAAAGATGTGTAATTTAGGATGGTGTTTAAAGCAAGGGGTGAAGGGAGCACTTTAAAGGAAATTTTAGAGCCAAAAGCAGTGGGTATGAGGTGCAAGAAAAGGAAACTTGGTTTAACATCAAAACAAAGCTTCCTAACTTTGGGCCTATTCAAAAGTAGATGGTGATGGGTTTCTATTCCTTGGAGGCCATCAATCAGAGGCTGCTAGCTATTTCTATAATAATGGAGATTCCTTTTGGGTATAAGTTGAATTCCAATTCAAAGGTTTTTGTGTCATGAATTCCTTTAGCTATTTGGGGAAACCTATGGACCCTTTCTCAGAATAATAATTTAAAATAAACAAATAATGATAGTAGCCAGCATTTATATAGAGTTGTAAGGTTTGCAAAGCACTTTTCTAGATAGCATCTCATTTTGTCCTTAAGCAAACCCTGGGAGGTAGTACTATTATTATCTGCATTTCACAGATGAGGAAACTGAGGTAGTTAATGACTTCCCAGAGTCACATGGCTAGGAAGTATCTGAGGTAGGATTTGAATTCAGGATTTCTTGATTCAGGTCCAGCACCTTAGCCTCTGTACCCTGTAATTGCTTTAAATAAAATATATGATTATAAAGAAAACCAATTATGTTGAAATAAAATGATCAAACTATTAATAAAAAAGTTAATGGATTTCAAGTTAAGGACCTTTGGACAAGATGATCAACTCTTCTAATTTCGAAAAATCTGTGACTCAGTCCAATCTACTCATTTTACAAAAGAGGAAATTGAGTCCCAGAATTGTTAGAGACTAAGATCAATAGAGAGCAAGGATGAAACTGGGATTCAAACCCATGTCCCCCGACTCCAAAACCAATATTGTTTTTCTACTTCTCCTTGGGAAAATCAATCATTTATCAAGAGCTTCCTATGTGCCAAGATCTGTGCTAAGTGCTGGAAACATTGGAGACTACATGGAAGATGAATAGTTATTTCCCCCAAAGTACAAACTTTTTATTTAAGGACTCTTGCTTGGTTTGGCTGCCATTGAGCTAGCTGAAAGGGAGGAGAAGGGAGTCCTAAATCTGCTGGACCCTTTCGAAACAAAGAAGCATCTTTTCTGGTGGTTTCATTAACTCTTACACTTAATCAGAATGTCCAGATGTTGAAGGGCCAAACTCACACGTTCGCAGGTGTGGTAGTGCAAACACCTTCCAGGCTCCCGGGAGGACTGGCTATTTATAACAGCCAAAAACCAAAATGAAGCATAAAGCCCAGGTTGTTTAGCCTGTTTGGTGGCATCTGCAAGAAGCACAATTGGCTAATATCCATCCACTCTTTCCATCATCAGCCTCATTCCAGGGTTGGGAAATGCAACTAGCCCTGAGTCTACGTTTGGAATTGATTTCCGCCATCGCTCAGGGAAAATAATCCCAGGCAGCTCCAAGGTTGGGTCCTTGTTCACAGGAGGACAGTCGGGGGTCTCCCAGTTGGAAGCATACCCACGAGTCATGGAGTCCAATGCATATCTCCCCATAAAGTCCCTCTACAACAAAGGCTTTCATAGCTTTTGCTTGAAGACCTCCTCTGATAGGACGCCCACTGATTTCCAAGGAACCCCTTTCCATGTCTGGCTAGCTTTCACTGTGAATAAGTTTTTCCTCAACTCAAGCCAAAATTGGACACTTTCCACTAGATGTCCTTAGTTCTTCCCTCTGAGGTCAAGCAGAATATAGCTGATTCCTTCAAGGAAGCCAGGTTACTTACACAGTGGAGAGAGTGCTGGATTTAGTATCAGAGAGACCTCAGTTCAAATCCTTCCCTAGATATTTATGAACTGTGTAATCTTGGACCAAAGCAACAATAGTACTTAACATCTTAGATTCAGTTGTAAAACATAATTATGATACCCATCTCACAGCATTGTGAGATCAAGGAAAGGAAACAAGCATTTATTAAACATTTTCGATGGCCAGGTCCTTTGCCATGCCTTGTAGAATTATTAGCAAAGCACTTTGCAGATTTTAAAGTGTTAAATACTACTCTTATTGCCCGGAAGATTGGCTTTGAGTATATGACAACAGGCGTCATGGCTCGCATATGGCTTCTCTTCTCAAGCTTTGACTTTCCTAATTTCTATGACTTTTTCTCTAATTTGTCATTTCCAAGACTTTTCTTTTCTTCTCTGGTCACCACTGACCAAGAA
The DNA here is from genome assembly GCA_023553655.1 of Myrmecobius fasciatus. NCBI lineage: Eukaryota > Metazoa > Chordata > Mammalia > Dasyuromorphia > Myrmecobiidae > Myrmecobius > Myrmecobius fasciatus. The sequence continues at coordinate 166,810 of JAJPUD010004764.1, read as the reverse complement.
GGGATGCCTAGTGTGACCAATAAAGCTGAAGGCTTTCAGAAGCTAAGACTTTGAAACCTAGAGGAAAAAGACTTCAGATGGAAAACAGACCTCACCCAGCCTTGAAAGGCTAAGAGGCTTAATTGTTGAAGTCATGATTGGCCAAGAACCTGCCTTGGGGGATAGGCTAATTCCACTGCTTTATCTCTAGACCCTTATCTCCATAGGATTCCCAGAGGGAATCAAAAGAAAAAAGATAACAAGGGTCATCCTAAGTGAAATAGGAGTCATTTAGTGATAGAATTGGCTTCTGAGAAGGAAAGTGTCATAAAGAAAAAAGCTCTCTCAGGATTCAAGATGGCAGAGTAAGCAGCAAATCATTGTAACTCTCCCATATTCACCTCCAAACAACCATAAAATAGAACCCCAAAGCAAATCCTGGAACATCAGAACCAAGAAACTTGGAAGATGGATCAGCAAGAAAGATCTGTCTTACTTGGGTAAAAGGAGAGTGCAGTCCAGGACAGGGAGTGTCACAAGCCCTGGAGTTGGAGATATTGATCCCCAGTGCAGACTCTTCATGTGTCTTAGTATAGCCCAGTAATGGGCAGACTTTAGCCTGAACTCTAGCTCTAAAAATCAGTATATGCTTCAGCAGAACCTGGGGCAAACAGGCAGCCTCTGGGGGCCAGACCACTTCAGTGTAGCCCTGGAAATATAGAAACACCCCACTGGTTTCTGCACATGCCAGACACCAGCTTTAGGTTCCATGACCAAGCTCCTTACAGGAGCACCAGCCACCCCCCCCCCCATCACCTACCCCCTCAGCATAGCACTAGACAGGAGGATCCCCCTCTTCCCCTACCCCACCCCTGGACCTCAGAGCAACATCATTGTAGCGCCAGATAAATAGCCAGGGTCTGTGGCCCCTGGGACAAGAAGCCTGAGACAGTACCCTTCCCTCCCAAGAAGCAGAGATCAAAATTAAATGAAAGGGAAAAGGTCAAAAAAGATGGGCAAAAAAAATCACAAAAAGAATTCTGACCATAGAAAGTTATAATGTTGACTGGGAAGATCAAGACACAAACTCAGAAGGAGACAACAATGCCAAAACACCCATGGGCAAAACCCCAAAGAAAAATGGGAAATGGTCTCAAGCCCAGAAAGAGCTCATGGAAGAACTCAAAAAAGGAGCTTAAAAATTATATAAAAGAGGTACAAGAAAAATGGGGGAAAGAAATGAGAGTGATGCAAGAAAATTATGAAAAAAGATTCACTAGCTTAGAAAAAGAAGATAACAGCTTAAAAAGCAGAATAGACTAAATGGAAAAGCAAGTACAAAAGCTAATCGAAGGAAATGATTAATTAAAAATTAGAATTAGTGGAAGCTAAGTGGCCTGGAACATAGATCCAGGAAAGACAATGTCAGAATCACTGGATTACCTGAAAGCCATAATCAAAAGGAAGATCTGGACAGCCTCTTTCAGGAAATCATCAAGGAAAAATACCCTTATATCCTGGAAAACAGAGGGCAAAGTAGGCATTGGAAGATATTACCAATGACCTCAGGAAAGAAATTCCAAAATAAAAACTCCAAAGAATATTATAGCCATATTACAGAACTACCAGGTCAAGGGAAAGGTACTTCAAATGGCCAGAAAGAAAAAAATCAAATATTGGGGATCCACAACCAGGATTACATAGGATTTAGCAGCTGTGACATTAAAAGGACTGGAAATTATGGAGCATGTTATTCCAGAAGGCAGAAGAGCTAGGACTGCAACCAAAAACCACCTACCTGGTGAAGTTAATCATAATAACTTCAAGGGGGAAAAATGGTCATTCAATGAAATGGAAGGATTTCAAGTTTGCATAAAAAGTAGAACACAATTGAACAACTAATTTTATTTCCAATATCAAGATCCAAAAGAAGTCTCAAAAGGGAAAGGGGAATAGAAAAGAAGAAATTCAATTGAACTGTTCTTATCCCTACATGGAAAGATGATATTTATAATTCTTAATAATAATAATTCTTAACTTGCATTACTAATAGTACCCCAAGAAGGATTATATATAGACAGAAGGTATGGTTATGAGATGAATTTGAGGGAATGACACAAAATAATTAAGGAATGATAAAGAGGGAGTATCTTGAGTATAGAAGGAAGGGAGAAATAGAATGGGGGTAGATTATTTCACATGAAGAGACATTTAAAAAAGATCTATTACAATAAAGTCAAAGATAGAGGGTGATCTATGGACATCATTTGAACCTCATTTTCATATTGGCTCAAAAATGAGAATAAGATACACAATCAATTGAATATAGAAATCTATCTTATCTGCCAGGTACTAGTAGGGGAGGAGATTAAATAGAGGGGTGTGTATGTGTGTGTGTAACTGACAAAAGAGAGGGCTGACTGGAGAGTCAGTAGTCAAGAAAACACTTGAGTGAAAGGAGAAAGAGGAAAAACAGGAGGAAAATTAGGTGGAGGGAAATGTACAATAATCTACCCGTGAATGTAGGTAGGATGAACTCTCCCATAAAATGGAAGTCAGTAGCAAAGTGGATCAAAAACTTAACTCCTACAATACATTGTTTTACAAGAAGCATACTTGAAGCAGAGAGATACACACATAGTAAAGGTAAGAGGATGGAGCAGAATTATTCTTAAGCTGAAGTAAAAAACAAACAAACAAACAAAAAAAAAAAACCAGGGATAACAATTCTGATCTCAGACAAAATAAAAGCAAAAATAGACCTAATTAAAAGAAATGAGGAAAGAAAGTACATCTTGCTATACTATGGACAATGAAGTAAATATCAATGGCAACTTTTTATGCACCAAGTAATATAGCATCAAAATCATTAAAGAAGTTAAATGAGTTACAGGTTCATGGCCAAAGTGATAGCATTACAAATATAAAATAAATAATTTTAATTATATTAAATTAGATTTTTTTTTTCTGAGGCAGTTGAGTTTAAGTGACTTGCCCAGTGTCACACAGAGAGGGAATGTTAGGTGTCTGAGACCAGATCTGAACTCAGGTCCTCCTGACTAAAGGGCTGGTGCTCTATCCACTGTGGCCCTCGCTGCCCCTTAAATTAGATTTTTTTTTGCACAAATCAATGCAATCAAGATTAGAAAGAGAGCAGAAAGCTGGGAAACAATCTTTCCAGCAAGTAGGCTTCATGTCTCCAATATATAGAGAAATAAGTTAAATTTATAAGGATACCAGCTATTCCCTAATTGCTAAATGGTCAAAGGATTTGAACAGTCACTTTTCAGATGAAGAAGTCAAAACTATCTATTAGTGTATGAAGAAGTGCTTTAAATCACTTTTGATTAGAGAATACAAATAAAAACAACTCTCAGGAAGCACCAAAAAACAACCATTTATTATATTATGAATAATATGATTTTAAAAAGGAAAATGATAAATGGTGGGGAGGATGTGGGAAAATTGGGAAACTGATACATTGTTGATAGAGTTGTGAACTGATCCAACCATTCTGGAGAGCAATTTGGAACTATGCCCAAAGGGCAACTGAAGTTGCATACCCTTGGATCAAGCAATATTGCTACTAGGTCTGCATCCCAAAGAGATCATTATAAAAGGAGAATGGACCTACATGTGAAAAATATTTATAGCAACCCTTTTTGTAATGGCAAATTACTGAAAATTGAAGAGATGCTCATCAGCTGAGGAATGGCTGAACAAGCAGTGGTATATGATTGTAATAGAATAGTATTGTACAATAAAAAATGGTGAGCAGGCAGGTAAAAGTGAGCAGAACCAGGAAAATATTGTACATAGTATCGGCAACATTGTGAGATGATCAATTATGAATGACTCAACTCTTCTCAGCAACATAGTGATCCAAGATAAGTACAAAGAACTGAAAAAGGGGAAAATACTGTCTACATCTAGACATGCTGATCAAAGTGTATTTTTTTCTTATTTGCTTCATTCTTTTTCATGGTTTTTCCCTTTTGATTTGTTTCATCTTTCACAAATGGGACTAACATGGAAATACGTTTTATATGATACTACATATATAAATTATATCAAATTGCCTATCATTTTAAGAAGAGGGGAATGAAGGGAGAGAAGGATAAAAATTTGGAACTCAAAATCTAATAAAAATGAATGCTAAAAATCACCTTGACATGTAATTGGGGGAAAATACTGTTTTTTTCCAAAGAAAAAAGATAAATTTTTCCCATTCAGGAGATGACAAAGAACTTCAGAGTCCGAGGAAGTCAAAGGGAAGCTATGTTTTTGATATATTTTTGTCTCTATGTGTTAGCTTAATAGATTGTTCAAAAGATTATGCACACTGTGGGGGTTTTGATGGTATATTCTGTGAAGGAGTGAGGGAAGATCATGTAAGGGTTGACTATTGCAACAATGCATGAGGTTACAAGCAGGCAAATATTCCTGGCTTTTAATCAATTATCAAATAGACCACATTAGTTAGAAAAAATAGCATAATTTTGAGAATCAGAACCTCAAATTTTGATCTTTGCCCTCAGACTTTATGTTCCAGTGGAAGTTGAGATTTACATAAAAAAATTCATGTCTGATTTTTCTTGTGCAGTATGATAATTGTGGAAAAATGTATAGAAGAATTGCACCTGTTTAACCTATATTAGATTGCTTGCTAGGAGAGGTGGGGAAGAGTGGAAGGGAGGGAGAAAGATTTGCCACACGTGGTTTTGCAGGGGTGAATGTTAAAAACTATATTTGCATATATTTTGAAATTAAAAAGCTATTATTAAGAAATAATTCATGGTGATAACATAAGCTGGGAGCCATAAGTGTATGTGTAAATGTTGGGGGGGGGAAAGGAATATATCTTGAGAGAGATGACATTTGAATTGGATTTTAGAAGACATATAGAGAAGGCTTTGAGGAATTTACTAGGTGGAGATGAGGGAAAAGGAGGGGAAAATAATTGATGCTCCTATCTGGTGATCTGAGGAGCACTTAAAAGAGAGCACCCCAGAATTTCATCCGGAAAAAGTCAAGTAGATGAATAATACCCAATTTCCAGACTGACATGAAGTGAGATTGGTAGCCCATTGAGGTAGTCCATCAGTGACATTCGAGTAGGCGCTGAATATGGATGGTGAGCTGGGCCAGACTGGAAGAAGTGAAGGAGATTGGACTGAGTTACATTTGAGAAACTGCATGGTGCTTTCCATTATTCTCAGTTTCTTGATGCTACAAAAGCCTATCTTTTTTATCACCACCATTCTCTTGGGGATGCAAAATGGCTTTGAATCATGAGCTACCACAAAGAAGGATCCAATGGGCACGTGCTCCAAAAGGTGATGAAAGTAGTATGTATGTCTTGGATAGAAATGAAACCTTTTTGAGGGGACTTGAGTTTGAAATCCACCTCAGATATTTACTAGTGTGCTTACTGGAAAAAAAAAAAAATCTCTTTAACTCTCTGAACTTCAGTCTCCTCCTTTGTAAAATGTGGGGATTGAACTTGATTGCCTATGTAAGGTCCCCTCCAGCTGTAAATCTTTGACCCCAAAATGCCCTATGTGTCCTGAATGGCACATAGTAGGTACTTAATAAATGTGGTAGGTTTTATCTAAATAGGTACTTCATTCTGATCTCACTGTTTTTCTGTTAGGTCTCTATATTTGGAGAACTTTTCATTCCAGGAAGTTTGGAGGTTTTGAGTATCCCCACATCTATTAAAAATGTTAATTCATAAAGATTTGCCTCTCAGTGTTACTCTGAATAAAGTCATATAACAGTTTTATCATTTCCATCAATTGTTGAATGCTCAAGGCTGTTTGGGGATTTGTCTATAGTAGAAGGATTTAGTCTGTTAGTGTTTAAAAAGTCATGAATTTTCAGTGTGAAATCCTTTCATTTGATAGTATCTTTTTAGGTAGTTAGCAACCTGAGGTAATAGGTTACAATATCTCTCTGTATCAAGATTGTTATCATTTTACTATTACAGTTGTTTTCATCTTTTTGCAGGATGTTTGAGAATCTAAGTATCTGGATATTATATCCTCTGTTTTTATTGGATGTCATCAATATGACTATCACCGTAATTTGTAAAGCAAAAGTTAACGAGTTGAAGCTCAATTTTGTTAAAATCTTACAGTATGTGATTTTTTTTTTCTCCTTGGGTGGATGGACTATTTTTTTTTTTTTTTTTACCCTTGCAGACCGATGATTGTGCATTATGATTGCTTTAAATGAATTAAGAGTATTGGGGCATGTGAGCTCATCTGCAGACTTCCTGGAAGTATGTTTGGGACCACTCCAGTAGCAGATGGCACAAAAGGGTTGACATAGATTTTATCCTGTTCCCTCACAGATTTAATTTCTCCCACTAGATCACTCTATTCTAGTTTGGAGATTATGAGTATCCACTGTGGACACATAGATTCATAAAGTGTCTTCTGAATTTCGAAACTCTTTTCAAATAATGATTCTTTCATTTTTAACTTGCCTCTCTGTTGGCCTAGCACAGGGCCTTGAACGTAGGCTTTAATAAATCCCTGCAATTGACCAATGAAGTCTAGGCTGTTTAGTTAAAAAGACACATTACAATGCATCCATTTTTATTCTTTTAAAAAATGAAATTCAACTAGAAATGATCCCAGATCAAGTTGCTATTCCTGGGGAAAATTACACATGCACTGGAGCTTTCTTTCTGAGGAGGGAAGCTTGATTTTCCTTTTCCTTTCCAGTTAAATGCTAAAAGCAACTCTGTGCATGTGGGCCCAAAGTGGAAAAGAGATAGAAGGATGAAGCATCTCAGAATCCCCTTGACCCCAGCAGCTTTGCCATAGTATTAATACTCTATAGATTATTTAAAGGTGGATAAAATCTATACCAGGTTTCACAAGTTTTACAACCTTTCCCATGTGATCCTTGCAAGTATTTTTGAGTTGATGGCTATCATTATTCCCATGGTAGAGATGAGGAAACATGGCAGACTGAGGTCAAGTGACTTGGAATTACAAAGAACTCAGTTCTTTTCTTACTTCAAAAACTTACTAGCTTTGTGACCCGGGCAAATCATAAAAAAAAAAAAAAAAAAAAAAAAAATCTCTTCCAGCCTCAGTTTCCCTCTCTGTAATATAGGGATAACAATAGTACCTAAATCACAGGGTAGTGAGGAGCAAGCGAGATGGTATATATCAATATAAATACTAGCTAATATTATTGCTGTATTTTTTTTTTTATTACTATATGAATCCAAACTCACTGAATTTCTACCCAATGCTGAATATTCCATAGTTTCCTTTGGGAGGAAATGTGGTTTAAGGGTTAAGAGCCCTGAGTTTAGACTGAGTTTCAAGCCTCAGCCCCTTCCTCCCTGGGCTGCCTTTCCTTATCTGTAAAAGGAAGCTCTGAGATTATATGACTTCTAAGGTCCCTCCCAACCCTAAATTTAGGCTCCAAATGATCTATCACCTCTAATTGAAAAAAAAAAAAATGGGGATTTTTTCTTGGACTGATCCACTGCATTTTGCTGGTAGCAAATCAGACCGGCATTCTTTGGGTCTGACCCTATAGACTAGCCACTGATGTCAGAAGAATATCCCTGACCTTTTTAAGGTTAAATTCTTTGTGTTTTACATTCAGTCTTGAAACTTCCCAAGCAGACACCTTTCCACTCCATAAATCAGATGAAAAAAAGTGTACAACTCCTTTCAAAATGTCTCTGTGGCAAATTCACTATAAAATAAGAGAGGGAAGACTCTCAGGCAGGACCTCAACCATTCCCCATTGCCCCTCTCTCCCCTCCCCCAGCCTGAGATAAGTTCTTGGCAGGCCATAGCTCTTCCTAGATTTGTGATTTTTCACACAATGGCTATGAGGGTTACAGACAGGGGGCAGGGTTACCATATTCCTATCTCACTCCCTTAAGGGGCATCTTTATTTTTAGAAACCTAGGTCGAGATAAATTTCCTTTGATGTAACTGGACTCAAGTAATTAAGCATGTATTTCAACTGATGCTTCTTTCCCCCAGTGAGAATCCCACATTGTTGGTCAGGGAGGTTAAGGCTTTGTCAGAGACAAAAAGAGTTCCTTTAACTGGAGACTCTTTGGGTCTAATTAGGTTACTCACCTTTCATGTTTAAGGATGTGGGGGGGGGGTCTGATTTTAATTCCAGGTCACCTGAGATGGGATATGAGCTAAATATTCCACTGTGACCCCCCCCCCTCCAGCCTCCAATTAGGTTTCTGAAACTGAACTAACATCCAATTTGCTCTTTCCTTTTGATCTCAATGAAGAGCTTTTAATGTCATTTGAATGCAAACCTGTACTTCTTTTAAATTGGGAAACAGGGTGTCCTGGGATTCAGGGTCCTTTTTGCGTCACTTTCTGACACTTGGGAACTTGGAGAGTGCACAGACCAAGTGGCTCCTGGGACTATGCCACTGGAAGGAGTCAGCAGAGGATTCAGATGTTCAGATAAATGGAAAGGAAGCTTCCCTTGGGAGCCGACCTTATCTGATCCAATAGAATGAATGAATGAATGACTCAGTGGATGGACAAATGAATGAGTAAAAAAAGAAAACAAAACAAAACATTTATTTCGACTTACTAGGATGAAGAACCATTGATTAGAGCAAATTAGAAGTGTGTGTTTAAGAGTGCACATAGAGATCTGTATTTAAACTGCAACAAGCTACAGGTCTTGCTCTTAAAGAGTTCCTTTGCATAACTACACTACTTTTAAAGGGAGAGATAGAGAGACAGAGATGAGAAGAGAAAGAAAGAGTGAGGAAGGGAGAAGAAAGAGAGACTGAGAGAGACAGACACAGAAACACGAAAACATACAGAAACAGACAGACACACATACAGAGAGAGAGAGACACACACACAGACAGGAAAAGAGACAGACAGGCAGACAGACACAGAAAAAGACAGTCTGAGAGAGAAAGAGATAGACATAGGAACACCAAGACAGACAGAGACAGAGACAGACAGACACACACACACATGCACACACACACACACATATATACATATATATATATATATATAGAGAGAGAGAGAGAGAGAGAGAGAGAGAGACAGAGACAGAGAGACAGAGAGAGAAAGGCAGAAAGACTGAGAGAGACAGAAACAGAAAAAAGAGACAGAGACAGAGAAAGACAGAAAGACAGAAACAGACAGAAAAAAGAGACAGACTGACAGAGAGACAAGAGACAGAGAGAGAGAACTAATCCTGACTCTCAAAAGATTACTTAACTACAAACTGAACTGAAGGAAAGAAAGGTCTTCCTTCACCCCCTGCTATGCTTGCATTTTCCACCCCCACCCCTGCCTCCAAATTAAGTCGGGATTAGCTTCTCACTTAGACTCCTATCTTGGAGATTGTGGAGCCTTTCTCTCCAGGCTCCAGTCCGGTGATTGGATGGCCCCTGATTTGGGTGGAGGGGGAGAAACTAGATTTAAATTAGGTTTATCTGCTGGCTTTGGGATGTTTGACATCTGCCTCAGAGGGATCCCGGGCCAGTGCTTGCCTCAGGCTTGGTTTCCAGCCTCCATCTCCCTTGCGCTCTGGGCCCACTTCCCAAAGTGGGGAGAGAGAAGGTAGAACAGACCTGCCGTGGTCGGGTAGTGTATAAGGAATATCCTCGCCATCCCAACTGATAGTTCTTTCCATTTGAACCCCACTTTGAAAATTTGCCCGATTAAACCCAAATTTAGCCCAGACTTTCTTTTCTCTTCCTTAAAAAAAAAAAAAAAAAAAAGTAGGATACTGATTAGCAATATTCTCAGCGGCCTTGTAATTGAAGCCCTCCTGTATTAATTAAGGGAAGACTCCAAACTCCCCGGAAAAAAAGGAGAACAAATGCAAAGGGAGGGGACCCAGTTAGGATGGAACGAGGGGAAATCTGTCTGCAAGCGGCCTGATTTATTTTCAAAGGCTTCGTTTCAGCGAAGGCAGCCGGGCTCTTGCCAAGGAAAACCCTGGGGGAGACGGGAGGGCCTGGAAGGCGAGCTGGCTGCAAAAGCCACGTTGTTTGTAAACAGAGCTCGGGGGAGGTGGGCCGTGAAAACAGACAAATTACGGCCGCGGCCGTGGGGAACCCCGGCCCCGGGACACGCGAGCCGGGGGGCTGGGGGCGCCTGGGAGCGGCGTGGAAGGGCTAAAGGTGGCAGGGCCCGAGGGGCGATCGCAGCACCTGCAGGAGGCTCTCTCCGCCCCAAACAAATGCCTGCAACACTGCAGGGATGCATGTGCAAATCCACGCGCACGTGCACACGTCTGTGTGCACACTTGGGGATGTGTGTGCACGCATATGTATTATGTAGGATTTTCCCCTGAAGGGCGGTGCTGTGTCCGGGCCCGGGAATGGGATGGAGGCACGGGAGTGGGTGGGGGGGAAAAAGGGGGAGGGGGGGCTGGCAGGAAAGCCGTGCCAGCATGGAGATGGAAGGAGGAGGGGGATGAAGGAGCCCGGCTTGGGATGGGGGGGGGGCTGCAACTACACCCCCAGCAGATACTGCCGCCGCTGGGGCGGGGCGGGGGGCGCTGGAGGGGCGGCGGCGGCTAAGGCCGCCTTAGGCCCTCCCCCTCCCCTGCTCCCTCCCTCTCCATCTGCTGGGGAATGACTCCCCCGCCAAGCCGCGCCTCCAGGGGCCAGCCTGGAAGCCAGAGGGTTGGGACCGAGGCTCTTAGCATAAAGGCGAGAAAAGCAAGCAGTTACTCTGGGTTTCCTCCCAGGGTTCTCTCCCTCCTGCCTCCTGGCCACTCCGGCCCTACCTAGCTGGAAGAGGCAGAAGGGGCTGACAGTGGAAGCCTCCGCCGGCCATCGTCCCTGCCCACAACCCTTCTTCTGCCCCCCCCCCCACCTGGCCCAGCTATCACCCAGCCCGCTTTCTTTGCGGGCACCCTCTCCACTTCTCCCCGTGCCCGAGCAGAAGGGATAGACAACACTGAGATCCTCCTGGCTCTTCTGTGGAGTCGGGGGTGCCCAGAGACTGTGCTCCAAGGTTGCCTTGGTTTCTCCCCTGGGACGATCCCGAGGCAATCTGGGGGCAGGGGTGGGATCGTGAAAGGGACTCGCAGCTAGGACTTGCTTCTTTTGCTTGGAAGTCTAGAAGCCTCAGGGACACCCCGGTCCCCAGCCAGTCAGTCCGGGGGTGCAAAGGGGGAACGCGGGGTACAAGCGTGTGTGTGTGTGTGTGTGTGTGTGTGTGTGTGTGTGTGTGTGTGTACGCGCACGCGTGCACGGGACCCACGGGGGAGGGGGCTCGAAAGCCAGGGCGGGAGTAGGGGCGGTGACAGCTGCTGTGGCCGCCGCTGGGGCCCGGAGCACCCGGGCAGGGTTGGCAGCCGGGGCTGGGTCCCTGCAGCGTAGCGGCAGCGGCCAGACAGCCGGCTAGCAAATAGCCAGTTCTGCACGGTGCGCCCCGGCTGCCGCCGCCGCTGCCTGGGCCGGGGCTGGGCCGCTTAAGGCTGCAGCTCAGGCTGGGGCTGGGGCGGCTGCCCCGTCTGCTTCTCTCCCTGGGTCCCTCCCTGCTTTCCTCTGTTCGCCTCTGCCTCGGCCTCTGGGGCTGTCTCTCTGTCTCTCTGTCTCTCTCTCTCTCTGCACTCCCGAACTCCTTTCCTCCTAATCTCTCCCTTGCCTCTTCTGGCTTCTTCCTTCCCTCTCTGGGACGCTCTGGTCTGTCTAACTGTCCGCCCGTTCTTCCTTTCTATTCCGCCTCTCTGCGTGTTTCCCCACGGGGCGATAAGGCTCAGTTAGCCGGCAGCCCCCTGTGTCCGTCCATCAGTCTGTCCTCTCTACTCCGCCAGCCGCTGTCTGGCTCAAGGAGGGGTTGAGGAGGAGCTTCAAGAAACTAACTCCCTTAAAAAAAAAAAAAAGCCTACTAGGATAAGAGCAGCCGTGGGCCGGCCCCCTCCTCCCGGCGGCCCCCCACCCCTCTTTGCTTTCCTCCTCCCTCCCCTGCCTACCATTCCCACTGCATCCCTCCTGTCTCCTGACACGCCGGCTGAGAAGAAGCTCTTTTCACTGAGAAGAGGAGGAGGAGGAGGAAAAGGAGAAGGAGGAGGAAAGAGCTGCGGCAGTCTGAGCAGCAGCAGCCTGAACAGCAGCAGCCTGAGCAGCAGCAGCAGCAGCAAGCCCTCGTCCGGGCGTCCCGGGTTGCCTCCAGGTGACGATGCTCTGGCTCTCCCCCAGCGTCCGGCCTCTGGCTCCGCGGCAGTGGCTGGCTTCCCCTGGGATTACCTTCAGTGTCTGGCTGCTGCTGAGTAACCTGTGGGTCCAGATGTCTCTGGCTTCCTCATTCCTGACAGGTAGGGGAGAGGGGAAGCAGGGGCAGCGTTTCTGCGGCAGCCGCCCAAGCTGCAGCGGCTGCTGCCGAACAGTCGAGTGCCGAGACAACCTGGGAGGGAGCTCGGGAAGGGACCGGTAGCTGAGACAGCAGAGAGTTAACTCCGCTCCTTCTGTCTTGGCAATTGACTTGCCTGCTGAGGCTGAAGCAAAGCCCGGGACTCGCATCTGCGGGAGGGACCGAGGTATTCAGCGATAGGCACAGAGTCAGCAGAGCAGCGGCTCTGGGAATAGGCAGGCAGGGGAAAGTCGGAAGATTTTCACGTGGCAAGAGTTCCTTAGACCCGACTCCGGCTAACGCTTCTCCATCCCCGGATCCCCTTGGTCTTTTCCACGCGGACTTGTCTCTCGTCTCCCAGTCCCCAATTCGGACCCCATTTAGATCCTCATTTGGAGGCCACACGCGCCCGATTCTCTCTGACCCGCTGAGCTTCCTCAAGTCTTGACTGCTGGAGCATCAAAAAGCACCAGTTTGTCCCGATTTACATTTAAGGAAAATAGCGCTTTTTTTTTTTTTAAGGATAATGTTCATAGCACATAATTATATGTTTTCAGGCAGGTGAAGACCTAAGCTATTTTTTTTTTTTTTTTTTCTGGAGGACATACTTTACTGACACCTGGTGCATAAAAAAGGGTGTTGAGTCAATTTCTAGTAAAAGCAACAAGGATTACGTTTCAAAAGTGATTTCAGCAAGGATGATAAAAGGCCGATCCGAAAAGAGGCCGGGGCAGGGAGCGCTAATTGGGTCCATTTTCAGTTTTTGCTCCGGAGGCTAATCAGATTTTTTTTTTCGGGGGAGGGGGAGCGAGGGAAAGTTTTAGATTAGAATACCCCTAGGACTATAGGATAGTTACTTTTAATGGAAAAGTTCATAATATGGTTATACCGATTGAGAAAGAGAACCTCTCATTTATTCAGTGACAGGGAAAGTCTGTCTCTTCTTTCCCCTCCCCCCAAATATAGTAATTTGGAGACCCAAATTGTTCCTGTGGGTTTCATTAAAAATTTTTTTGGGGGGTATCATTATACGTCAGTAAAAATAATTTTGTTGAGCACAGGAACTGACTAGTACCTTTCCCGTGTTTATAGCTCTAATGGCTAGCAGAGTTCAAGGTACGGAGTCTAATTATCTTTTGGATTGAAATGAAGGCAGATCCACTGAATGTATCATAAACTAAATGTTTCAGCATCTAGATATATAATGGGTGTTCAAAAACGTTCAGAACACCCAGCCCTTCCCTCCCCCCCCCCAAAAAAAAAAAAAGAAAAAATGAACACAAATCTAATAGGAAGAATTTCTGGAAGGGAGTGGGAAGGGATCAAAAGAACCAGTATGAAACCATGAAGTGCATTTTGTTATCAGCCACTGAAGTAAAATTCAATTGAAAAAATGTCTTGATCTCATCACAGGTTCAGTTGCTAAATGTGAAAATGAAGGTGAAGTCCTCCAGATCCCCTTTATCACGGACAACCCATGCATAATGTGTGTCTGCTTGGTAAGTCTGAACCTCCCCTAGTAAAGAGGATTTAAGGCCGGAGGGGGAAAAAGAAACTCTATGTAAAAGGAAATCACTCCTAGAAGGAAACTGTAGGTATCTGATGCCTTTATGCAAGCCTGGCTTGTTTCGGAGCTTGGCTAGGGAGAGGAAATACCAGGCCTGCATTCTGGGAATCAATCACCCCCTTGACATCAGAGTCCCAGAAGTCAGCTGAAGATTGACATCCTTCTAGTCGGTGATGGAGGTTCCCCTATTGCACCTAAATCCGATGTCACCTTAAACTTTGTACCCAGGTTGTTGTTTTTTAAGAGTAGATAGAAAGGGAAAGATGTCTTTTAAAGATAATGGAGAGAAGGGTGGCTGTGGTCAGAGAGAGAAGTATGTGTGGTGGTGGGGAGGGGGGGAAGAGAGGGGGGAAGGGAGGCCCAGTGAGAAGTGAATATAGCTAAAGGCAGAATGAGGATGTCAGGAACTAACTAGAGGTACTTTGCCTTTTCTAAGGTCAGAAAAAAAAGAGAATCAGTATCTGACTTAAATCTTAGGAAAGTCGAAGAACGGAGCTGGTTTCTAGTGGGTAACTGTAACTATCTAGTGGGAACGGTAGCTGACTGGTGGGGAAAGCACAGATTTAGAGTCGGAGGAACCTGGCTTCAAATTTACTACCTGTGTGATCTTGAACCGTTCACCTCACCTCCATTGGCTTCCCTTTTCTCATCTATAAAATGAAGGGATTGGACTGGATCCCACAGAAATCCCTTTGAGCTCAGTGATCATGAAGTATCTTTCACCATAAGGCTACCATAATCATAACCTATCATGATGAACATTAGTTTCATTTTCAACCTTTTGTGAATTCTCTTTAAAAAATTTGTAATCTATGAGTGGCTATTTAAATAATTGGAGTAACCAGAAGAAAGACATTAGGCTTCTGAATAAGCACTACCAAGAGGAAATCTCTAGGTTTCTTTCTTCCCTTTTTCCCTCCTTCTTTCCTCCCTCTCTTTTATTCCTCCCTCCCTTATTTCTTTCTCTCCCTTCCTTCCTTCTATTCTTTTTTCTTTTCTTCCTTCCATTCTTTTCTTTTTTCCTTTCCTCTCCTTTCTTTCATTTTTCTTTCTTTCTTTTTCTTTCATTTTCTTTCTTTCTTTTTCTTTCATTTTTCTTTTTCTTTCTTTCTTTCTTTCTTTCTTTCTTTCTTTCTTTCTTTCTTT
>JAJPUD010004764.1:136660-151764 GCA_023553655.1 Myrmecobius fasciatus | reverse complement strand
CCTTCTCTTTTTTCTTCCTCCTTTTCTCTTTTCTTCTCTTAATCTCTTTCTTTCTCTTTTCTTTTTTCTCTTTCTCTCTTCCTTTTTCTAGTTTTTTCTCTCTTCCTTCATTTCTCTTTCTTTCTCTTTCCTTTTTCTGCCTTTTTTCTCTCTCCTTTATTCACTCATTCTCTTTCTTTGTCTTTTTTCTCCGTCTTTCTCTCTATCACACACACACACACACACACACACACACACACACTCACACTCATGTTTTACATGCCATTTACCAGGTCACATTTTTTAAACAAAGCCACACGTGTCCATAAAGCCCCACTGGAAAAGCATAAAGGCAGTAACGGCTTCTGTTTGTTGTCCTCCATGGTGAATAGGTGAAAGTGTGCTTATCAGTTTTAGCAAGAGCCATCTGTGTTTAAGCCACCCAGACTTTCCCCCAACAAGTGGTGAGGTCAGCGTTAAGAAATGATAAATGGGGATCAGAAATGATTAAGTAAGATCTAAGGATGAAGTCAATCAGTGGCAGCAGAGGTGGAAAATGTATCATTGTCATTAAAGAGAGATCAAGAGACCCAGAAAGAATCTAGCTAGAGAGCTGGTAGAATTTTACAGTGGAGAGTTTGGGTAATGATGTGGATATATGGGACTGCTAGACAGAATCCGTTGAGGTCAAATTTTGGCTTAGCTGAAGATTTATTGACTAGTTTTAAGGCAAGTAACCTAGTTCAGACTCCGTTTTCTTTATTTACAAAATGGAACGGAACGATTCTTATTTAATCTCCTAAAGGTTCAGAGGAAATGACTGTAATTAGGTAATATTTAAGGACTTAACGTTCCAGAGATGAAAGATTATTTTTCTCCAAGAAATTATTTGAGTATTAAAATGGAAAGTGATGAAGGGCTGTTGTAAGTCTCCTTCCATTTCCACAAGCATTTTTCTTTTGTCTTTGTATCCCTAACACCTAGCAGAGTGCTTGGAACATATTAAGTGCTTTATAGTTGCTTGTTAAATGAATTAATAGTTGGGGGGAACTATTTGAAAATATCTAGTTAAACTAAGGAAATTGTTTTCGAAAAAAAATATGGAAATCCTACACCTTTCTCTGAAGGTAGACATTGTTTAATGTGCCTGCCCCGGTTAGTTCTGAAGATGATCATGAGATCATACATTTTGAATGGGTAGGTTTAACCCGTTTCAGTTTAACCACTTCATTTTGCATCGGGGGAAACTGATGTCCAGAGAGATCACAGTTCCTACCTTTAGAGCTGGAATGCTCCTTAGAGGTAAACTAGTCCAAAGTTTTCAATTTATAGTTGAGGAAACTGAATTTAAGTAACCTACTCAGCGTTACAAAGGCACTGAATGGCAGCGAGTCAGTCTCCGAATGTAGTTCTTGTTCTGGGAATTTTATTTAGAAAATTCTTATATTTACTAAGTTAGGAAAGCTTTGGGGTGGTTCAGAGAGATGATAGGACTATTTATTTTTATCTGCCCCTAAAGAAACCAGAGTCTTTGGGGATCTTGATGTCTATTATGCAATCAGCAAGAATTATTTTTACGTAAAAATTCATAAGCACATATGTACCCAATATATATTATATATGTATGTGTATCACATAATACATATTTTATATAACGTATGTTATATATAATAAATACATGCATAACTCTTTCATATAATGAGATAGCTGGATGGTCCATTGGATAGAGTGCTGCACCTGAAGTCAGGAAGACTCATTTTCCTGAGTTCAAATCTAGCTTCTGACACTTAACAACTGGGTGATCCTGGGCAAGGCCCTTAAGTCTGTTTGCCTCAGTTTCTTCATTTGTAAATGAGCTGGGGAAGGAAATGGCAAGCCACTTCAGTATCTTTTCTAAGAAAACCTCAAATGGAGTCATGAAGTTTTGGACACTATGGAAAATGATTACACAAACACATTTTGTACACACATACACACACACACAAATACACATAATTTAGCAGCTTGGTGACACAGTGTCTGGAGAGCAGGATTTGGAATCGGAAGGACCTAAGTTCAAATTTGACATTATTCACTATCTGGGTAACCCAAGGGCAGTGACTTAACTTGTCTGTACCTCAATTTTCCCATCCCAAAATGGGAATAATAATAGGATTGTTGTGAGGACAAAATGAGATACTATTCGTAAAGCACTTGACAAATTTTAAAGTGCTCCATCAATATTAACTATTGTTATTGACTATGGAAATCGGGACTGCTAAAATGACTTCTGCCAGCTGCCAGACCTCTAGACATGGTCAGCGATGAACTTGCTCGGGAGGGCTTGAGAGTCTGGGACCCAAATTGCTAAATTCCAGGTAGTCCAGAGCCCAGAAACCTTAATGGAGGGCAGAGCATTGTCCAAACTCCTTGGTCAAGTGGGGTCCCCAGAGAGAAGCTCCGGAGCTGACCTGCAGCTCATCCCTCTCCCTATATGTGTGCATTTCTGTCCAAGACTGCCCCCCACGGAACCCTTGGCACACTTGGCAGTGGAGCTATTTAGCTCTTGGAAATCTGGGGGTGGATGGAGAGGCACCCCCAGGAAGAGGAGAATGAGTCACCCTCTTTCCTGAGACTCATCTGCAGAAGGAGGAGGCTTGATGACATGATCTCCAAGGGCTCTTTCCAGCATTAAATGCTGTGATTTCATAGGGGACCAGTTTATGTTTGCCAAAGATCTAAGGACAGAAGTGAAGAAATAGCAAAATAGATGATGGATTTGTCAACCTTTGGGACTCCCTCAAGCTCTCCTATGTTTTTCTTTTGGATCTTTCAGGAGCGTCCTGACTAAGAAGCACCCTCTCCATGGGATATAGTGTTAGGATTTCAGCTGACCTGTGGGGAAGCTTACACTTGATTTGGTTTTATGTACGTACTTTAATAGGGTATAGAATGGTATAAACTGTACTTTGGATGAAGAAAATAGTCAGATTTGGTTTCTGTTGGGGCAGTTTTCTGGCAGAGAGGCGCCTAGCACTCAGAATAAGCTTATATCTTATTTCATAACATGCGAAAAAAAAAAAAAACGACCTCAACATAAGCCTAAAAAAGACGTAAAATGTTACAGTCTGGAGGAAATAGGTGGCATGGAGGCCTGTATATAATTACAGTGTAAAAGTTTGCAAAAGCAAAATCAACTCTGCCTGATTTAAACTCCTGGCGTTCGGAATGGTTTCAAAGGTGGAATGAGATCATTGAAGGGGGATGCTGATGATGACAACGAGAGTAGTGGGAGCCATGGGGGGAGCTGGGTAATTCTACTCTCATTTATCATCATCTGCATGAGCCTAAGCATCTTGCCAGAACAAGCCAGGCTCCAAGAATAACCTGTTTATTGGTTGGTGATGGATGTAGTTTTAAAATGAATGGGCCAAAAAAAGTCAAGCCATACATTCAAGGGAAAAGTTGAGGAAGATGGAACATGGTCCTCAGAGGTAATGAACCAGTGAGCAGCAGGAAGATTTCAGTAGACAGATTTCTTTCTTTTTTTTTTTTTTTTTTTTTTTTTTTTTGGTATATCTGCCTGTGGTTCAGAAAGTCTGGCTACTGGTACTGAGCCTTTCAAAGCTCATATGATCTTTAATTTAACTGAAAGAGAATGCAGATGTTGTCTAGGTCAACAGCCTGATTTTTTTTCAAGGCCTCGGAATCATAGAAATGTCTTTCCCAATATCATACAAATAGTAAATATCTTCAATCCAAATCCTTTACAATAGAACAGGGTCCTTTCCACTCTATGACACAGCCTCTATTCAAGGGCCATCTCCTGAATAAGGCCTTTGCTGATTTCCCCAATTATTTCCTAATAAAATAATATCTTTCATTTACTGATATGTGTACAAGTGGTTTAGAACTTAATTTCTTTTTTTGGATTTTTAATTTTTTTTCCTTTTTTAAAAAAAATATTCCAAATGTATACGAAGATAAATTTCAACATTCATCCCTTGTGTTCCAAATTTTTCTCCCACTCCCACCCACATACAGCAAGTAAAGCAATATAGGTTAAGCATGTGCAATATTTCTAAATATATTTCCATATCTGTCATGCTGCACAAGAAAAGTCAGATTAAGAGGTGAAAGAAAAACAAGACAAGAGAAAAACAAATAGCATTTAATTTCTTTAAAAGCAGTGACTCATTCTGCATTTTCCCTCATGTCTCTAGTATAAAGTTTGGCACAGAGTAGGTACTTGATAAATGAATATGTCAGAAGTTTGTTCATAGCTTAAAGTATTAGAGAATTTGGGAGTACCCAAGTTAATTGGTCTGCCCACGGTCATTTGGAGGAGGGAAAAGGGGGGACAGAAATAGGATCTCAATGGTCCAGGGAATCCTGAGGGATTTGGGAGTTAGGGGGAGAAAGCTGCCTTTCCCAATGCATATGAGCCACATGCTCTGTAGTTCATGGTTTTACGCTATTATCTAGGGCTTCTGTGACTTCTTCAGGCTCACACAGCTATTATATATCAGGCAGAACTTGAATCTGGGTCTTTTGGATTTAAAGGCCAGGCTGCTTTCCATTAAGCCAAGACTGATTCTTGAATAAGTGCTTATTCTTTAATCAGAAAGCGAAGTATTGTTTTCCCCTTCGTTTCAATTATGATCTTTTAGTTTTTATTTTTTGTTGTTTTTCTGAGTTCTCCAGCCCCCACCATGATCATTATATATTTCCCTTCAGGATTATGAAAAAGAAAAAAAAATCTCCCAAAATAAGAGCTGCTAAACTCAGCATTGCTGGTATAGTTTTCGGCATCCGCTCTTTCCCCTCTTCTCCTGGATCATTACCCCTTCTCCCCCCAAGATACCTATTAGAGAAGTGGTCATTGGTTTTCCTGTACCTTTATCACCTAAGGTTGTAGGGAAGGAGGCCGAATGGAAGGCCGGGGGTCCGGCCGATGCTGGAAATCTGATAAGAGCTTGGAGGCAGGAACTCTTAAAAACTAGAATCGAGAATTGTTTTGTCCCACTTTTTGTTCCTTAGTAAACGTCAGTCTGTAGTTTAAGTTTCTTCTTTTAAATGCCATTTTGCAATGTCAAATTGACCTTTACCCATAAAAAGCAATGGGGAAATGTGATAAAATAAGAAACAGTTCCACCCAGCGATGGGGGAAAGAAGGAATGATTGGCTCCATCCACTAAAAAACACAAAGGAAGATTCAATACACTTTTCTAGCCTTAAAGGCTTAGGAGAGGGCTGACTTCAGCATCAGGAAATGCTAAATGCAAGGGCTATCCAGCTATTAGCTGACTGGAGACATGTGACTTGTGCCCTCTGTGACTCAGGTGACCTGGGATTGTAGAGGGTGCTAGTCTACAGTGGTGGAAGGAATTTCCATATTGGGAGTTCTCTGCACCTCGCACCAGTGAAATCAAAGACCTAACCCCATGCTCTGTTGTTTTGACTAACAGGAGAAGGGGTAGATCCTCTCGTTCTGTGTCTGGTTCATGTGTGAAATAAAGGGAGATGGCTTTTATAAGATGGATACTGGATCATCATCAAAGACCTCTAGATCTTTAAATAGGCTCAGTGGGTGCTTGTGGTCCCTATCTGTGACTTATTACACTTTCTTCTCTGTAAAAGGAAAGAATTGGACTCCAAGGTCCTGTTCATCTTTCAGTCTTGCCATTAGGATCCTGGTGGACAGTCTCAGATAAATTTCAGGGAAACCTTATGTGTTAATCTCTAGCTCATTTACTAAACTTTTCCTTTTAGTTTTAAATAGTATTTTATTCTCTTCCCATTACGTGTAAAAACAATTTTTAACATTTAAATTCCAACCCCTTCTTTGAGGCATAAAAGACTTGCCCAGAGTCATCCAGGGAAGTGAAAGGCTCTGACCTCTGTACCATGGTTCAAGGTGCCATTGTGGGTACTGAGCATACAAAAATAAGCCACAACACAATCCCTGCCCTCAAGGAGCTTACAGTCTAAAAGCTGAAGGAAAGCACATATCTATGTCAGCAATCTTGAACAGCCCTGTCGTGTCCCCTTTTATTTTATTTTCCGATTGTTTCTACAGTGTGTGAGGTCATATCATGATGGAGCTGTGCTATTTACAAGTCACAGATTTATTACTTAAAGTATGGCTTCAGATAGTTGAAATAATCATAGCTTTAGGTATAATAAATACTTCAAGATTTGCCAACTTCTGTACAATTATCATCTTATTGGATCTCACAACAGCCCTGAGAAGCAGCTGCTTTTATTATCTCTATTTTATAGATGAGGAAACTGAGGCAAACAGAAAAGTTCGATGACCGGCTTACTTCAGCTAGTAAGAAACTTGAGTACTTTCTGCTTTCTGGGTTCTCCCCCTTCCCTTTCCAAGGTACTTGGACACCTGTGATTTCTTGATTAACTTTATATCCCCCTTCCTCCTGAAAAGCAACTGCTGAACATCTTTGGTAGAACAATGTCATCTCCCCTCAACCCATTGAAATGCGATCTCTTTGGAAGTTTCTATATCAATCATTTACACATCAGTAAGAATTCAGGTCCACGAATGTAAGGACTAAATGCATTCAAGGCTTTATGACATTTGTACAGCACTTGAGTGTTTTTAAGGCACTTCACCTATTAAGTCCCATAACAATCTGGGAGGTTGAGTATCATACATAGCTATTGTTCGACTCCTTTGACAGGTGAGCTTCAGAGAGGTTAAATGGATTTCAGGTAGGCTCATATCACCCATTGCAGGATTTGAATTCAGGTCTCCTTGTCTCCAAAATAATCAATACCACCCCTCCCTTCTTACTGGATAATGAAAGTCCTTGCCCTTGTTTAATACATTTTCAGTTATATGATAAATAAGAATGGACGTAGTTTCACTTGGAATTGGGTGACTTTTATTGACTCTTGACAAGATCCTTTTGAGATGTGAGTCTCCTTAATTTTCAGAATCCTTTGAAATTTGTCTGCGGGTCGAAGGTTGGCCCTTTTTCTTTATTTTCCAGTTACGTTCTTCTGCTGATAGTGTTGATGCTGTGACTAGAAGAGTCATGATGGTGTTTTTTTTTTTTTTTTTTTTTTAACTTTTATCGGGAGCTGGGAAGGATTGGAAATGCAGAGCCCCAATAATCCTGGGAAAATTGCCTAGTGCCTTGAGACCATGGAAATTGGCTAGACCTTCCTTGTGGAAGATGTCTATCTTTGGTTTATGTACATGTGCTTTATACTTCCTTTTTAATTTGGACCATTTCTAGTTTTTCTTCTATATGACTCTGCTAATGGCTGGTAATTCATTATAGTGAGTAGAAACAATATTAAGTGCCATTATCATTACAGTCATCTGGACTCTATTGAACTCCCTTGAGAATGGGATAAATAATAATACAATATTTTAAGATTTACAAATTACTTTAGGGAGACATGGTAGTAGACTGAAAAGGGAATTGACTCTGGAATCAGAAGCTGGATTTAATCTCACCTTTGACACTGATAATCTTGGACGTGACAACTCTCTCCTGGACCTCCATTTCCTCATTTGTAAAGTGGGTAGGGGGACCTGACCTGGCTGGTCTCTGAGGTTTCTTCTAGCTCTGTGATCCCATGATCTTATGATCATTAATTTCTCTGGACCTCAGTTTCCTCTTCTGTTAAATAAGGGGTTTGTGTACTATATGGCCTCTGAAGTCCCATTCCTTCCCCACACTCCAGGGCCAAATCTATGATCCTGTATCATCTGGTTTGCTTATCACAACAACTGTGTGAGGCGGGTTTTATTGTTCCTAATTTACAGAAGAGGAAACTGAGTCACAGAAAAACTAATTGATGGTCCATGATCACACAGCTATGGACCAGAGGTACGGTTTGAATATAGATATTCTAACTTCATTTATCTCACTTTAACCATAGTGCCATTTAGAATATAAGGAAGCTGTCATCCCTGTTGCCTTGATGGCGATAAATGAATGAATGAATTTTTAAAAATATTAAGAGCTTAATATGTGCCAAGACTTGTGCTAAGTTCTAGAGATACACATTATAAAAGGAGGGACAGTCCCTGCCCAACACCTTCACACATTATAATAGATGAGTCCAGAGAGGGGGCACTTTGTTCTGGAATATCACGTAGTCGGTGATTAGGGCTGTGGAGGAGTCCATTAATCTACTTCTAAGAACAATGGCATCATTGATTAGATCATAATTCACGGTTCCATCTATAAGGTCGTGAAATCAGGAGATAATGGTGTGTTCTAGAATAAGGATGGAGAACAAAGCCAATTAATAAGTGTCTGTTGAATAGCGAATGACTAGATGAAAAATGAATGAAGGAGTGGATGAAATTTAGCTTTTTCTTCACTCTCCACCTCAGCCCGATGTCTTTTGCCTTCATGATGTTATGCTAGGACAGTAATAACGTTACGCCAATGAGACCTAGAGACCGAGTGTATTTTCTGTCCTAGAGCAGAGTCAGTAGGTTCTCGAATTTGCAAGCTAGCTCTCAAACCCCTCTTCTCATGGCTGATATCAGGTCATAAATCTAGTAGTGCTTTTTCCTCGGAGAATCTCAATGGAGGGATGTTGTGTCCTTCTGGCACCATTTGAGTCTGTGAGTAATGAACGCTTTGCTCGTCTCCAGGGCTAGTCTTGCTGAACACTTGCAAACGGGATTGGCTTGATTAGGGATAAGACTTGGCAGGAATTACTTGGGAGGAAGCCAGTCATAGGATTGCCATGGTGATGATGAAAATTCGGTACAGCAGCAAGAGAGAAAGAAGAACTCATTGGGGTATAGCTCCATCAACATGTCAAGGACTGATGGCTTTGTTGTGTGTGGGAATTATTCCTACCAAAGCAGATGCCATCTCTAACTTATGGTCTTAGGGGCTCAAAGTACTTCTAACTTGCTCAAAGTTGGAAACAGTAGAGTCCAGATTTAATTTCATGTCTTCCTGATTAGAGGCTCTGCTTTCTTATCTAGGTCCTGAACAAATTATAAATAACAAACAAATAAATCTTTTGGCACAATTGATAAGGACCCCATCATATGGAATAGAAAGGATCTTGGGTAACATGGCTTAATTGTTAAGGACCCAAAATCTCATGAATTTCCTGTAAATCATGTAATAGATCTTGGAAATCTCTTTGGAAGGGCCCTTTTTGCCAGGACAAATGGAGCAAGCAGCGTTCAGGAAGAACAGCTTTATTGAAGAACTTGTTCAATATCAAAGTGGGGTTTTAAAGGTCTATGGTTGTATGACCCTTGACTTTTATTAGCTTTCCTGTTTCTACCATTGAATTGTTAATGATGCTTTAAAATATTATGGTCCTTGAATTTAGAGGCTTAAATGCTAAGTTTGCAAGTAGGTGTGAAATTTGTTTTTCTTTCTTTACTGTTATGCTTTCTAAGAATTAGAGCTGGGAGGGACATTAGAGATTCAACAGGCATTTATTAAGTGACTACTGTGTGCAAAGTATTGTGCTGGGGATACCAAGGCAACCGAAACCCAGACCATTCTTTCCTTTCCAGGACTCCTGGTCTCCAGGAGAGGTACAATATATAGATATTAGTAATTGCAAAGGAAACACTAAGTAATTTGGGGGAATCACTGAAAATTGGGAAGATGAGGTGAGATCTCAGAGGAGACGGAATCTGTGGATTGAATACACACAACTAGAAGGGATTTCCTGGTCCGGCATCTGGGACGTGAATGCTCTAGAGATTTTCTGAGCCCAGTCATTTTGTGGTTATCCCTTGAAAATGTGGTCAAAACATTTATCTTTCCAAATCTTTTTTATGGCAGCATTCTAAATAACTGTCAAAAATAATCACAATACTATTATTATGAATAATAATAAGGTCAGCTACATAGCAGTGGAGATAGGGTGCTGGGCCTAGACTTAGGGAGAATTGACTTTGAATGTGGCCTCAGAGAGTGTGACTCTGAGCAAATCACTTAATTGTACCTGCCTCAGTTTCCTCATCTGTTAAATGAGTTAGAAAAGGAAATGGCAAACCATTCCAGTATCTTTGCCAAGAAAACTCCAAATGGGGGGCAGCTAGGTGGCGCAGTGGATAGAGCACCAGCCCTGAAGTTCAAATCTGGTCTCAGACACTTAACATTTCCTAGCTGTGTGACCCTGGGCAAGTCACTTAACCTCAATTGCCTCAGGAAAAAAAAAACAAACTCCAAATGGGATGCCAAAAAATTGGATATGACTGCAATGACTGAAGGACAAGAGGATAATAATAAATGATAATAATGAAAAAGAAGCAACACCATTGTCCAATAGTGAGGGAAGTTAAACTGGAAATACATTTGTGTGATGGGATATTATGACATCATTAAGACCAGTAAGTATGAAGAATAGGAAGAAATTTAAAGATCTTTATTAAATAATGCAAAAAAAAAGAAAAAAAAAAGAAATAGAGGAGAGGAATCCATACGTATTATGACCAACCAAGACAGAAAATGGAGGAAAATGAGTGAACAACCATGGAATCTCAATGGGGACTTAGAGGGAGTGATGGAAAAAAAAATCGTTACGATATTTATGCATTGAAACTAATTAATTTAAATGTCAATTGTAACTAAGAGAGCTGAGATGGTGATATCTATGTTCAGTGTTAAGGTTTTAATAAAACATCTACTTAAAAAAAAAAAAAGTTTCCCAGGATCGGAATGTCTTGTTCTCTTAAGTAATGTTTTCCCATGAAAATGGCCCAGAAGGCCGGCCTCTCCTCATAATCAAGGTGTTTTCTTTTCTTTTTTCTTTTTTGGCCTTCTTGAAGCAGATGTAATCTCATTTGGAAGTATAGGATTTTAAAGATGACAGGCCTTTGGCTCACATTTGTAATAACGGGAGCCGTGCCTGTTAGGAGTAAGATTCTCCTGCCAAGAGCAGAGCTGTGCCCTAACAATTCGGGAGGTACCAGAGTTAGGCTTCCCCGGTTTTCGTCCACCTCCTCTCTTAGAGGTTACCGTAAAAAACTTCGCCATGCTCCCTCGTCTCTCTTCACTTCCCCCCGTCCCGAGTCTTAGACGGAGCTGACTCTTGAGGCTTTGGACGGGCCCCTGTGTTTGTGTTGGGTTGGGGATGTTAGTTCCCTTGGCTTCTGAGAGCTGAGCTGTTGAAAATTGTGTTTTTCTTTGTGAGGACAAAGGCCTTATTGTGAGTGTGTTTGGTGCAATTTTTTTTTTAAAGTTAGGTAATGGATAGAATTCACCTAGGAGCATCAACTGAGAGGTTCCTGGGTCAGCCATCCCGATGCCAATTCTCAGGTTACAATCTGCTAAGCCCAAAGAGATAAAAGAGAGGGCTTGACGCCTCAAGACAATTTTGGTGGCTCCACCGTGAGGTGCCCTAACTAGCCTCTCTAGTTGGATTAACAAGCAGGACGATAAAAAACTCTTGGAAACCTTGTTTGGCAAGGGACTGTACCTAAAGAAAATGGGACACGGGAAGAGAGCACTGGGTTTAGAATTGGGAACTTGACTATGGATAATCTTGCACATCTGGGTGATCTTGGTTCAGTCACTTAACCACTGTTGCCCTTAGTTTCTTCATCTGTAAAATGGAACTTCAGACTCCACCTGTAAAGTCCCGTCTACTTAGAAATCGATCGTTCTATGATTTTTCCAAATGGCGGAGAGGATGAAATTGATGAAGCTAGCATTTTAACCTTCTGAAGTACATTCCCCCAAAGATCCATGAAGTTTTCAATGAAAGAAATAGACATTGGCCATATCCTCTTTTAGGATTTTTACTTTGCATCTGTTTCATTGCTCCATGCTGGGGATCTCTTGTGTTTGATCTCTAAAAGGCTCTTTTTGAAGGAGCTGGGGATAGATGCAGATAAATAATGGCAAGTTGGAGTACCTCAGTTTGATCACAATTTTGCCTTTCTGTGGGTGATCAGATGGCTTTATATCATGTCTTGTCTTTTTCTTTGATCTTGTATCTCTGTTTCCCTCTCTTTTCATTAAAGACATCAAAGTCAAACCCCAGGCTTCAGACTGACTCCCAATGGAGTGAAGAAGTGAAATGTCTTTGGTTGAATTGGGATTTCAGCTTCTTCTACCTTTCCTCAGTGACCAGAGTCAAGCTGACTCTCCCCCTTTTCCCATAATCATTCTCAGGGCTTCTCTTAGCTCTTAACTTGGAAAAGCTGAATTGAGTTTTCTCCACAAAGGATTGTGGATCCAGGTCTGGAAGAGAATAGAGGGAATCGTGTCTAACCCCCCTTCCCATTTACTGGATGGGAAACAGAGAGACAAAGCGGGCTACTCAGAGTCACACAGTAACTGTCAGATGCAAGATTTTGAGCCCAGATGTTTCCAGTGCTTTCACCACCTTCTTTCTCTACAGCTCAGGTCTGGGCACAGAGAACATGTTTCTAGACTCTTTAGAAAGCATCGTGATGTGTTACAAGCTCCTTGGAAGTCTTGGGCTCCTACAATCTTTCCCAGGCTGACTTTCACTCAGGGCCATTCATGGATTCTCTTGGAGTTCACAACGCCCCTTCTCCTGCTCTGTGGACTTGAGTTGAGTGGTACCATTTGGACCTTTGGATGGGGTTGTTTCTGAGCCTCCTTGGTTCGCTGTATCACTGAATGGGTGCATCCAAAGCATTTTCCCTTTCTTTCTTTCTTTCTTTCTTTCTTTCTTTCTTTCTTTCTTTCTTTCTTTCTTTCTTTTTTAAAATTCTGTTAGCAAGAAACTGTGTTAAATGTTTAGGATTCAAACAAATACATCTGAATTTAAGATTCTTGGGGTGATGAGTAAGGAGAATTTCTTTGGAATCAAGCTGGTTATTTGCTGCCTCAAAGTTCTGATAAATGACCGTCATTTCCCAGGTACTGTTTCTTTAGGAGTGAGGGATCAGGGACCATCATTGAAGTTCAGATACACAGCTCTGAACTCCATCTGTGACATACATCATTGGCACTCAGCAGAGCTATAATCAGGACAGAGTGACTAGGATTTTGCCCCTGGGTGTGAAATTTAGAGGGTGCTAATAACACCACTACTCCTTCAGGAGAATAGGAACAGCCAAGCTTTGCACCTAGTTAGCAAGAATAGTTAAAATTGGAAGCTGCCAGAGGGTATACCTTCTCCCCCTCCTCTGCCATGGTCAATGGCCACATCCTGAGAGAACTCTTCCCCAGCTTGTCTCCTGGGGTCTTTCCCTACACCTAATTTGTATTTTTTTATATTTATATAACTTTTAGTTTTGCAAAGTGCTTTCCAAATATTATTTCTTTGGATCCTTATCAATGACTCTGGGAAGTAGATACTATTATTATCCCTATTTTTATAGAGAAGTTAAGTGACTTGTCCTGGTTCCTACAAATAAGTTTGAACCATGGCCTTCCCTTGGAGACTTCCTTTCATGAAACTTGCCCAGAATGACTGTTTTTGATTCAGTCACTTGAGTGCTTTTGTACTCTGTGTCCGGACTTGGGAGCTCCCTTCCCTTCCACCCACATCCCAGGGAAACATGAACTTGAGTGTTCTTTTCCTGCTCTCCCACTGCCTTTTCCAGGGAGCCGGTGTCAAGGGTACCACATGAACTGTAAAGCCCCCAGTCTCCTTTTCCAGGATCGCTTCCAACAACCAACATTTTGGCAGACTGACTCCTAGACGCTTCTGACAATCTCCCACCTCTGTGCATTTGTACAAGCCATCCCCCATCCTCCCAATGCACACACTGCTCATCTCTAACTTTTTCATGCCTCAGATTAGGCAGAACCTCTTCCTTGAACCCTCCTTCCATCCCTATTGATGAGAGTGAGCAAGACTTTCCTTCACATCTTTCTTACTAGTTGTGTGAACCTGGCCAAGTCACTTAACCATGTCTGCCTCTATTTCCTCAGCTGTAAAGCAAGAATGAGTGCATTTGTCTCCTAGGGTTGGTTCTTGTGAAGATCAAGTAGGTGACAGCTATAAAAAGCATTTACTCAGCACTTGGCACATACAAGACACATTTCAGGCTTGTTCCTTCCCTGCCTCCCTCCTCCCTTTGTACCCTTTCCTGCAGAATTCCCTTCCCTGGTACAGTATCTAGATCCAGTCTGTGTTAGGGTGAGGGTTAACTTGTCTTTTTTGTCTTGGTGTCTTTAGTAGACTTTAATGAAATCTGTTTAATCAAAGGGAACAAGAGAAGGGAGGAAGCACCTGCCCTGAGTCCTGGAGGACACTAAACTTGGCAGGTTTTCTCCCCCTACACACTGGGCAATGAGCGCCCACCTAAAGCAGGAGCTTGCAGTTCTAGGGGCTCGTGGTTTGGGGTTTTAAATGTGCCTCGATTTCCCTCTCATTGGCTTCCTTTGCATTCCTGCCCATCTTATTTTATGTAAATAAAACCTGATTCTGAGGAGACTTCCCCAGAATGCCTTAGGAGACCGTGACACAAAATGGGTGAAAGTGCCTGTCCAACAGTTAGCCTTCCTTCATACATCCCGGCTGTCCTTTTCTATTGTGCTGAGAGCTTCTTCTCCCTTTTTCTGCTTCTCTGTCTCTGTCTTTGTCTCTGTCTGTCTGTCTGTCTGTCTCTGTCTTAGTCTTTCTGTGTCTCTGTATCTGCTTTCTCTCTCTCCTCCTCCTTTCTCCTCCTTTTTCTTCTTCTCTCTCTCTGTGTCTCTGTATCTCTCTGTCTCTTCTATCTCTTTCTTCCTTTTCCTCTCCCTCTCTCTGCCTCAATCTCTCTCTCTCTTTCTCTCTTCTTCTTCTTCTTCTTCTCTCTGTCTCTGTGTCTCTCTGTGTCTCTCTCTCACTTTCTCCTCTTTCTCTCTTCCTTTCCCTCTCCCTCTTTCTGTCTCTTTCTCTGCCTATCTTTCTCTCTCCACGTCTCAATCTCTCTGTCTGTCTCTGTCTCTCGTTTTCTCTGTCTCTCTTCTTATTCTTCTCTCTGTCCCTATCTCTCTCCTCTTTTCTTTCTCTCCCTTTCTCTGTCTCTGTCTTTATCTTTAACTTTCTCTGCTCTCTTTGTGCCTCTCTCTGTCTTTTTTTCCCCTTTGTGTATGTCTCTCTTTCTCTGTGTCTCTCTTCTCTGTCCCTCTCCCTCTGTCTCACCTTCTTCTTCCTCTCTCATTTTCTCTCTCTCTCTCTCTCTCTCTCTCTCTCTCTCTCTCTCTCTCTCT
>JAJPUD010004764.1:93825-126440 GCA_023553655.1 Myrmecobius fasciatus | reverse complement strand
TTTTTTTTCTTAGTCATCATTTCCCTTTTAGGATTACACGCCAAGAAGCCAATTCTTATAGTGAGTCTCTGGGTTAAGATATAAAATACTCCAGCTCTTAAAGCTCTTCACAATTTGACCCTTTCTTACTCTTCTCGTCTTTTTATTTTTTACTCCCTCCCTTCACTCTGTATAATTCAGCAACATTGGCCTCCGTGCTGTTTTGTGCTTAGGATATTCCATTTCCTAACAGCATCCTGGGGATCGAGACCCAGGAGTGACCACCGTTTTCAGGAAGAACGGGGCTGGCCAGGCTTTCTAGGAGCTTTCTATTCTAATTAATAATCTATCTAAAACTAGGTATTGAGAATTCAGATATATTTACACTGCAAAAGGATGACAAGTACTATCAGTATTCTCTAAAACGGGAAGTGATCCCAGAATTCCCACCTTAGCTACTGGTCTTACAGTGTTTAATGCTGACCTACTACTTCATAAGTAATCTTTTTTTTCTCCCTTTTGTGCTTTTTGCAGTTTCTTCTAGGACTGTCTATTATTCCTTGTAATAGATATTTAATACCTATCTAAATGAATAAATGCTCTTAGGTGTCTCATTCAATTTGGGGATATCATTTGATATTTCTGGTATATCTGAATTTCTATTTTTCATGTGGCCTGCTTTCAAGTTTAATTTCTGAACAGCACCTAAGCAAATGCAGAACATGTTACCTGTGCTCAATTACATGTTAATTGATGATGATGAGAGACACTGCTATACTGAGCTGGGTTCTCATCGTGGGAAACAAATATATGACCTTTCTAGCTGTTTCCTCTACTTGCCCATGGCCCTTGGGTAGGGCTTGCTTATGAATGAAATGGACAAATTTAAAGTAAGCAGAACTCCCCATTGGGGAGTCAGCTCTGGCTGTTTCTACAATTCAATGATTTTCCAGCCAGAAGAGCTCCATATTCCCGCCTCCATCCCCATTCTTCTGAAAGCCACAAGGCTTATTTTGGGGTGAAGAAGATGTCATTTGCCATCGGTACCATCACAAATACGGCCAGCTTGCTGAAATTTTTACGGTACCCGATATGTCCTATGTACTTATAGCTATCCTGGGGAGCAACTCTTAAACAGTTCTTGATTTTTGCCTCAGAGGGCTGTGGGATAAGTGTTGTGACATCAAGTGTTCAAGGTCTATTATTCAGATGAGTTTACAAGGGTCTCACTGATGACCGAAAAGACACTTTACCAAAATGACAGATGGTCTATGAGCTGCTCCTTGATGCTGTTACTTTCATTCTTTGTACTAATCAAGATCAGGTGTTTGTTTAAACTTCCCGCAGGGCAGGGAGGACAGGGGAACCTGTGAGAAGTCTACTTACTACTATTCATAGGGCTTTATGCACTATCATGAGCCAGGGACTTTCTAGGAGCCACAAAGGAGGATCACAATATCATGGGATCCTTGATCTAGAGCCCTCTGGGACACAGAGGTTATGTGCTCCATTCAGTTAAGTTTATAGGCAAGAAAACTGAGGCTCAGATGGCTGCAGGTGATTTGTCCAAAGTGACCCATGGGGTCATAGAGGTAGAAGGAGAAGAGACATCAGAGACCATCGAGTCTCTTTCCTTCTATAGATGAGGAAACTGAGAAATACTTTTTTTGAGGTGTAGTTGACCCCACAAAGCACTGCGTGTTCCCTTTCCCTACTCTCCTACTGCTGGTGATTCAGAAAAGACAAGAGCCTCAATGGAACCATTGCATTTTTCTGATTTGGGCATGTCTGTGGTTCTTTCTTTTGTTGGAGGACTGTTGAATTGCCTGAGGAAATGGCTCTACACTGTTCCCCAAAGCCCTTTTAGAGCAAGGGGGCCTGCTTTGCATAGACAGGATGCCCCCAAAGTCCTTGTAGAGCAAAAGGGTCTGTTTTGCATATACAGGATGCTCCCAAAGCTTTAATAACTTCAAATTGTCTTAAATGTCACTGGGTTGGGGAAAGGACTGGGGGAAAAAGTCAGAGAGATGCTGTTCATTGACTTTCTGGCAGGAATTTCCCAGTGCAGTTGCTTTAGTTGAAAAACCAGCGTAAGAAGCAATTTTTTTTTCCTGTAGCTACCAATTTAATTCAGTTCTGTTCAGCAAACACTAATTAAACACTGTATATATCAGGCAATGAGGGTATAAAGTAAAAAAGCCCGAGCAGGGAGCCTTCAGGGAGCTTACTTTTTCTTTTGGTTGGGAAGAACTGCATGTACATAGCTAAATAAGTAGAAAATATATGCATTGGACTAAATATATACATTACACTAAGACAGAATGTGATCCTAGGCAAAGGGGGTCCTAAGTCTGGAGGGAATCAGACCTGGCCTTGTTTGGAAGAAGGCAGTGGAGCTGAGGCTTGAGTAAAGCTAGAGGCTCCAGGACACTGGGGTGAGGAAGGAGAGATTTCCAGACACTGGAGATGGTCTGTACAGAGACCAGCAAGCAGGAAGGGGGATGTTGTATATGGAGAACATCAAGCAGAAGAATATGTGTGGGGGGATTCCTGATGGGGAGGATCGAGCCAGATTGTTGTGAGATCTATATGTCAAATCAAGGAGGCTCTAGTTTTTCCAGAGATAATGAGGAACCATTAAAGTTTCTTGAGCAGGGGAGTAATGTGTTAAGGTCTGCCAATTAGAAAGCTTTTGTAATTGTCTCAAAAGGAAGATGTCAGCCTGAAATACAGTGGTGGAGATGTGAGTGGAACAGACTGGACAGCTCTGGTGGGCGTGCAGGACCTGGATGGGTTTAGAGTGAGAAATAGTGAGAAGTGGAGGATTCTGAGGTTTTGAACCTGAAAGACTGGAAGGATGGTTGAACTAAGTAAAAATAGAAAGATTAGAGAAGTTACTGTGCAGCCTGCACCCCAACAGGGATTTAAAAATCAAACTCCGTGCTTCTGTCTATCTATCTATCTATTTATCTAATCTCTTCACCTAACTGTCCATCTATCCATCCATCCATTTATTTATCTATTTATCCATCCATTTATTCAACCATCTATCTATCTATCTATCTATCTATGTATCTATCTATCAATCATTTATCTATCCCTCATCCATCCATCCATCCATCCATCCATCCATCCATCCATCCATCCATTTACTTATCTATTTATGTCTATAGCTATCTTTATATATTTATAAATACATATATCTATCAATCAACTATCGTCATCTTGATCTCTATCTGGCCACTGGACTCAGCTGGCTCTGGAGGGGAAAGTGAGGCAGTGACCTTGCCCGACCTTCCCTCACTTAAGTCTAATTCACTTGCATGTCACGGCATCACCTCCCTGCTGTTATGGTCCTCTTAGAGAACGAAGGACAAACAACAGCATACACTATAGACTGTATTAAAACGTGAATAATTTCTCAAGGCAGTGACAAAATCACCGTTTTGTGTCATCTCTAGCGGTGAAGATTTGTCCTTCAGAATCTGGGCTTGTTGTTTGTTCCCTCCTTTCCGACTCCCAAATGTTGTGGAAATGTGGAGCTTTTTTAATTGAAGAAAGAGTCTGATTTATTATTTTGCAAAGTGCTGAAGGGCGCACAGTGGTGTAAAGTAAACAGAGGGTGGGGTGAGACCCGAAGCCATTTTCCCAGGCCACTGAAGGGCTATATTCTCCCTGACCCCCTCCCCACATATGTACGTGGTCCTCCTCGACCCAGACCAAACTTAGCTGTCATGATCTCGTGGGGGTGGGGTGGGGGTCTGATGCTGGGCAGAGATGGCCGGGCAGGGGCAGAAGGAGGTGCCCGATGCCAGTCTGTCTCATGTTTCACTGATCTGCTTCCTTTCCCAGCTCAGATGGTAACATGTTCCCCACCCTCTTTCCCTGACCTGTCTCTGGGGCCCATTAGTCCAGTGTGGTTGCAATGAACCAATCTCTCTTCTCCCCACGCTCCATCCATCACAGGCAACCTCACTGTTGAAACCTGGAGCTGGATCAGTGTTCAGCCCAGCTCCGGATCCATTAAAGCAGAGAGTGCCAGCCACAATCCCCACCCTGCTCCATTGCTTTCTTATTTTTATTTTTGATTTCTTTGCTTATTCTGCATACGGTTTAATGGGAAACAGGCAGCCGCTACTTTTCCCGGCTACTATTTTTATTTGGTGGTTATTCCCTTTGTATGTACTCTGCCATCTCGAATGTTTTGGTCCTGTTTCAAGATAGGATTAAACAGAACGAGGAGCTGCCTGTTTTAAATCATAACTTGTATTTTAGCAGCCGGGAAACCCCAAAGATTCTCAGTGTTTTGTTCGGAGCGGTCTTTGGGAAAAAAACAAACCAAAGCAAGACCCCACCTACCCCTATCCCCATCCCTTCCAAAATGAGAAAGAATAGACTATCCTTTAACCTTCCCTCTTCTCCCCAAATGATTCTTTAAAAAAAAAAACCATTAAAAAAAGAAAAGAAAAGAAAACCAGGGGTCATAATATAAAAGTATCCTCCTCTCGACCCCCTGTGGCTTCTCCTGGCACATGTCACATTTTCAAGGATACTTTAACTTGAGAGTGCCGTCACTTAGTGATATATTAGGTCAATCTATCATTAGAAGATTGTTTCTGTGGAGATTATGGGTAGTAAGAGACGTGAGCGGGGCCAGACAGAGCAGCGGGAGATCTTGCTTCTTCCCCCCTTAAGCCCCTGCCTTTTTCTTTAATCTGACTCTGTGTTGTGTTGCAGAGAAGTGAATTTCTTCATGGGATATGACTTGTTGCAAAATAATTTGGGGGGCCCAGTGGGCTTTGTAAAGGCTTTTAAAACGGCCTGCCTTCAAGGGTAGCTTTGTTCAGTCTCGACTCTGGGCTTAGCCCAAGGAGGCAATCTTTGCCAGGGTCTGGGTCTCATGGGTAAAGGTTAGCCGAGCAGAGGCAGGAGGAAGGAAGAAGAAAAAAAATAACATTCTCAAGATGGAACACAGGGAAACGTATGATGTTCTTAGGAGACTTTTTCCACGTTAATTCTATGAAATTGTGGCTGGTTGATGTTGACAGATCTCAAGTTAATTGAATTCAATTCAGCGAGCATTTCCAAAAGAAATGCCTGCTGTTATATCAAGCATCCGAGATACAAAGACAAAAACCAGTCCCTCCCCTCAAGAAGCTTATATTCTTTTAGGAGAAAGCCTGCACACAGACAGATAACAGAGATAAGCCGATATATGTGTGTGTGTCTGTATATATATATATATATATACACATATATGTATATATATATATTTATATACATATATACATGTGTATGTATATGTGTATACACACATTCACACATCTATTTATATACATACATATGTGTATATATGTATATACACATACATACACACATATGTATACATACATACATACATACACACACACACAGAAAGAGAGAGAGAGAATATGAATGTTTTTCTTGGAGAGTAGGATGCTGTTCTTTTCAAAATCAAATGAGAAGTGAGAGACTGCCTGACAGGAATGATTCTTCCTTGATGAATTGAAATTCAGAAATAAATGAATCCTTTTAGCAGACTTTTAGGCCAGAGGCGCTGCTTTTTCTCCACCAAAGGAGTTTATTATTGGAAGGAAAATGGATTGTTGCATATATCTTTCCTCTGCTGAAGCATTTAGTGTTTCCTTTTCCTCTCTCATCCTGTGATTTCAACAGTATAGGAAATCACAGATGTGAACACTCCCTCCACCAATGCAGACTGGCCACTCCTCTGTAACTTAGAGTTTCAGAGAATAGAAATGACAAGGTCAGCCACTTGCCCAGGGCCCAAAGCTAATGTGTATCAGGCGGGACTTGCCTCCGGGTCTGTTGTCTCCTCCATTGGTCTTTTAAACATAACCTTTTTTAAAATGGGAAAATAGCTGGAAGTGGGAAAATGTGCCAGTTTTCCCCAAAAGAGAAGAGAATGGAATCTATAAACTGTAAAGCACAGAGCTTCGTTTTAATTCCTGGGAAAATTCTTGATTATGTTGTTAAAGAGCTGGTTAATGAACATCTGGACAGACACCAGAGATGGCAAAGAACCAGGGAGAGCTCACTGAAAAGAGGTCATGTTGGTCTAACCTTATGTTTTTTTGGGGAGAGAATTACTGAACTGGATAGGTAGCTACAATCCCAATTATCTGAGATTTCAGGAAAGCTTCTGATAAAAGATTGTGATGAAGACTTGCCTTAAGTTCCATTTTCTTCAAGAGGACTTTCCCTTGGCTCCTAAGCTTCTGGTGCCTTCTCCACTCAGATTTCCTTCCATCCACTCTGCATCTATCTCAGTTTTTGGTCATTTCACTCTTGTCTGAATCTTTGTCACTCCATTTGGGGTTTTCTTGGCAGAGGTGCTGGAGCGGTCTGTCATTTCCTTCTCCTAGTTAATTCCAAGTTATCTCCTCCCTTTTACTATATATTCCTCAAAGACAAGGATGGCTTTTTTGCCTTTCTTGATTTTTGTCTACAATGCTGGAGGCTCAGAGAGCCTTGTTGAGTTACTGATCTTATCTAATTATACACATGTTGTCTTTCCCTCTAATGGAAGCCCTTTGAAGGCAAAGGCTGTTTTCACTTTTTCTTGGTATATTTATCCCTTATGCTTGACACATAATAAGTGTTTAATACATGTTTTGTTAGAAAAAGTATCTGAAGGTTTTGGTGGGCCTTCGGCTCAATAGGAGTCACCAGTGTGACTGGCAGCCGGAAAGGCTAGTTGATGGGGCTGAGTGAGGGCTGGATTGAGAGGATCATGGCCTCCATGAATAAGACATCAACAATCCTGTGCTAGTCAGGCCTCACCCGGAGCATTCTGGGATTTTCAGTGCACCACACCTTGTTGGGAAGGACCTTCATAAAGTGGAGAGCACTGACAGGGGGTGAGCTCAAGTGACAAAGGGCGCTGGGTCTGCTCCGTTTCAATGAGGTGGGCTTGGAGGACCTGGGGCTTCTTAGCCTGGAGAAGGGAGGACTTCCAGCTGTCTTTAGGTATTTGAAGAGCTGTCACATGGAAGAGGAATTTGGCTTGTTCTGTTTGGCCCCAGAGGGCAGAAGTGGGCGCAGTGGGCGGAAGTGGCAAAGAGGCAGATTTAGACTTGATGTTGGGAGGAACTTCCTTGCAATTAGAGCTAACTAAAATTGGAAGGGGCTGCTGCTGCAGGAGGGAATGGGTTCTGCTCTCACTGGAAGTTTTAAAGCAATGACTGGATGACTAATCGTTCTCTTTGTTGGTGAGGGCATCCATTTTGGGGGGTACAGGTAGGATTACCAGGTTCCTTATGATTTGGAAATTCTGTGATTTTTTTGAAAATCTCACCCAAAATGGAGAGTAGAATTCTCCAAATCAAAAATCTAGTCTTGTTACTCTCTGGTTGTAAAAAAAAAAAGATGGACCAGAGGTTCTCTAAGTGGCCCACCAGTCCTCGGTCTGAGAATGATCTTTGTTGCCTCCACGTTCCTTTTTCTCTCGTTGCTGTGACAAGTAGACATTCCTCAGCTTCCATGTTAATGGGCTCATTAGCTAGCATTTATATAGACCTTTAAGGTCTTCAGAATTCCTTATATTTATTATCTCATTTGATCTTCACAACAAACCT
Organism: Myrmecobius fasciatus; assembly: GCA_023553655.1. Taxonomy (NCBI): domain Eukaryota; kingdom Metazoa; phylum Chordata; class Mammalia; order Dasyuromorphia; family Myrmecobiidae; genus Myrmecobius; species Myrmecobius fasciatus. The sequence continues at coordinate 118,842 of JAJPUD010004764.1, read as the reverse complement.
GTAAGGAAGTCCTATTATTATTCCCATTTCACAGATGAAGAAACTGAGGCCCACAGAGGTACAGTGACTTGCAAAAACAGTCACACAGATAGTTAGTAAGTAGCAATACTAGGATTCAGGACCACAGAGCAAAATACACAATGACTGGCGTCACTCATCCACTCTGTCTGTTTGGGAAGTTTACTCCATTCTGCTTAAATCCTTGTGACTCTCCTCTTGGACTTCCAGGTCCCTCTCCATCTTAAGTTCCCTACCTGGCTCACAGCCTTCTCTTCTACCCCCATCTCTTGCTGACTTTGACCATTCAGTCTTTCAGCTTATAGGCTTCTCTGACTTGGTTTACAAGGCCCTTCCTGCACGGACTAGTGATAGCTTAGACCTACTGTGCTCCCATGTGCCCAAATTCTGGCAACTGTTCCATCCTCTTCCATTCTTCTTCACAACAATTAGGGTATAATCCCTCGTCATTTCAGAACTGTCTTATATGAGAAAGAACAGTGACATGGAAGGACATGAAGTGACCTTCAGTCCTGACCTAAGAGAGAAGGAAGAGAAATCCACTAGGGAGCTGTCCCAAATCAGAAGGCACGCAGGGAACCCATTTTCAAGTTTGAAAGAGAAAGATTCCAAGAGGATGTAAAAGATTAAGGATAGCCCTGTAAAAGTCAACGAAGGAGACATCAGCAACTCACAATATGCCTGTTCCTTCATCTTTTCCAAATCACTATGTATTAAATGGCCTGCACATGGCTCAAGGGTGTATTTGATAAAAAACATGAGGAGGGAACAGAACAGATGAGCTTTACAGGATAACTTTTTCTCACAGCAGGCTACATCTTCAAGTGAAATCACATTTATTTAGTGCTTTAAAAATCGAAGGTACTGTATGCCTTTTGGCTTTTATTATTATTATTATTATTATCTTCAATAATTCAGTAATGTGATTAAAAGCCATGGCAAACTTAAGATCCCATAATTTAAAAAAAAAAGACTCATTGAAACAAAGTGCTGCCTAATCAGACAAAAGGTTTTCCCACACAGATGTTGACATCATGCAGGATTCTCTGCCAGGTGAAGAAGCTCTGGAGGCCTTCCTAGTGGACTGCTAGCTGAACACGAAATAATAAAACTTGAATTGGTATCCAAAAAAATGATGGATCTTTGGCTAACTTAAGAGATCTAGCCTTCAGGACTGGGGAGATGACGGCCTTCTCAGGCAACAACTGAAGGATTATATTCAGTTCTGGTGACACATTTTAGGAAGGACATTGGAAATCCAGTTGAGATCAACCAGTATGGTGAGAGGCCTGGAGTCTATGGCATATGGTTGAAGGCTCTGGGACTATTTAGCCTGGAGAAGGCTTTGGAACAGCATGAGAGATGGCTTTAAGTCATTGGAGGGTGGTTACCAGGAAGATGGGGGATTTGGCCCCAGAGGGCAGAATCAAGAACAGTGAATGGAAGTTACAGAGAGGAAAATTTCATCTTGATTTAGGGGAAGACTTCCTAACCACAGGAGCTATTCCGAAGTGAAATGGCTGCTTCAGGAGCTAGTGGATTCCCCTTAACTCAAGGTTTCCAAGCAAAGGGCAGATGGCTACTTGTCGGAGACATTGTAGGAGGGATTCTTGGACTGGAAGAAGTACCTTGAAGGTCCTTCCAGCTTGCAAATCCTGTGATATTTATTTATGATATCTATAAATATACCTATATCTGTCTGTCTGTCTGTCTGTCTATTTGTCACATTTTTCCTGTAAATAAAGGCAACCCTCAAAGGCTACACAGTTCAAGCCAAGTGGACAATCCTGGTTCCAGATTACAGTAAAAGTACCTTTCCCTTCTACGTCTCAATGAATAGTAAACTAAAGAGTACAAGGTCATAGATTATTTATTGGAGTCACTCGTATTACATCATAGCTCTAGAGATGGAAGGGACCTTAAGCCGAGGGGAGGTTAAATAATTAAGTAATTTGTCCAAAATCAGATGAGTAGCAAAAGTTTGAACCCAGGTCCTGGGCCTCTAGAGCCAGCAATTACTCTTTTCACTGGATCACTTTGCTTAGATGAGTTTGCTTAACTTTTTAAATGAGAAAATACTGTGGGTAGAGGGGGGAAGAATTGAAATACTGGGTAAAACCAAATCCGCTATTGTAAATAAAATTGTGAATAGGAGAAAAATCCCAGGGCCTGCCAAGTGTAAAGACTTTATTGACCCCCACCTTTCTACCCCACAAAGCATAAATGGAGGCATCCGTAGACAGAGGAGGTGACTTTCACAAAGACGTAAGGCAGTTATGGTGGTGCCTTGTGGGCAATAATCCATTCTTTCTTTCTGTTGACTTTTCTTCCCCCTCATGCCACCTATTATATTACTTGGTCTCTTTGGTTTTTTTCTCCAAAGTTGTATTTGGTTTTATATTAATAAATGAAATTTTAGACAATGCTTTCCATATTTAATTTAAGAAGGAAACAAAAAAGGAATAGCTCTGGACTAATCCTGTGAAAGCATATTGAGAGATGTCAGGAGCGAGTCTCCTGAAGAAGGCCCTTTTCCTTGTTCAGCAAAGGTCAGTGTTTCAGGAGAGTTGGACCACATGGCCTTGGGGACTTCTCCCTCGGGAGCCCACAGCCCCAGAGGCCAGACTCATGGAAGCTTGGGAAGCTTTGGCTCCCATGGGTTCCTTTTTGCCACCCAGTGGCCAGCCTCGGACAGAGCAGGCGAGCCGACGAGGGGAATCCTGGAGGCTGCTGGCTGCTCGTCTGGGGCTGTGGTTTGGCCCAGGGCCCAGGGCATCGTCCTTGCCAGACATTCAGAGATTTTGTTTTCCCCTCCCTGCCCTTCCCCCCTTTCCATGTTGGCATTGCATGGACCACAGGAGGCTGCATCTGGGGGGCTGATACGTTGGCTCCGTGCTCCAGGCCTGGCCGTTTGGTTGGGGGCACAGGGACGGCCCTCAAACAGGGGCTGCTTTGACTGAGGGTGACATACGGGCCGCCCCCAGAGAGGAGCAAGTCCAGGGGAGCAGGCCTGTGGAGAAAGCAAGACAGCAACAGTCTACACATCCCCATTGACTGAAGGCCGGCCCACTGGACCTTTGCAGCTCAGACCCCGGGTCTCTGCTTGTCTGGACGGGGAGCCCAGTTCCCTGTCCCGAGGCCTTTGCTCCTCCAGTACTTTGGGAAGACAGGGCTTGGAGTGAACTTGGCCACCTTAGGCCCCCTCCTCACCCCCCCGACTCTTCAAAAACTCAGCACTCCTGGCCTTTAAAACCTGATGTGACTTGTAATGGCCGCACAACGTGAATTATTCTGCTTTTATTATAACGTTACTCCCCATGAGGGGAAGTTCCCATAAAGCACTGGGCGTCTCTGGGGAGCAGGGGGTCCAGCCACGGCCTGCCTCTCAGAGGGGTGACCCAGGTGTATCGAGGGGAGCCAGCCCTAATCTGGCAGAGCCCGGAATCACAGAGCTCAAGTCCTGGCCTTGCTGCCTGTCCCTTATGCAGGATCAATCATTGGACCTCAGTTTCCACCTTTGTAAAAAGGAGGGCGATGGAGCACACCTTGCAGCTCTGTGAGGCCCTCGTTCTTGTTCTTCTCCCCTAAATGCTCGTACCTCATTCTCCTAAACGTCCTTCAAGACACCACCATCCTTCGGGTCACCAGCTTGGAAATCTCACGTCCCCTCTGCTTCCCTCCTTTCCCTTGGGGAATGTCTGAATCTTCCCGGAAGCCTCTTGGATCGGGAGAAGCTTGGCGATCACCTGGTGCAGCCCACTTGTGTTTAGAGAGGAGGAAGCTGTACCTAGAAGGGACATCTTATAGCACAACAAGAGCAGAGAATAAAACCTGAGTCCTCGGGCTTTTCCAGGCATGGCTATCTGGCAGTAAGGAGCATGAGGGGCAATCTTATCTCAGGCCCTTCCTTTCACACATGAAGAAACTTGGATCCCAAGAGGGTGGGCCGGCCATGTAGGAAGGGGCAGGGGTGAAATGGAGGCAAAGGGAAGGCTTAGGAGATTCTCTCTACCAGGCCCCATTGCTTTCCCCTGGACAACAGCCTGCCGAAGGAGAGGATGCTGGTCCCGGGGAAAAGATGCTCGTTAATCTCAGTGAGATTTCAGGAGAGAAAAGATTGGATTTTGAAGTGGGTGGACTTGAGTTTCCTTCGGGAACTTGAGGAGATTGGACTAAATGGCCTCTCTGGTCCCTTTTCTCTAAATCTATGTCTCTGTGATGGTCAAGACAAATAGGAATCTCTGTCACTAGCATCTTCCCGAAGTTCCTCCTTGTCCCCTTTTCCCATTTCCCTCCAATTCTGAGCCTCTCACATCTGGGCCACCCAGTCACGAGAGTGGGTGAAGCTGAACCTGACGGGGTCGGACGCTTCTATACGTCCCTCTGACGCTCCTCGGCAAATGCACCAATCCAAGTGTCATCTGAAAACCCACCGCAGAAACCGGCCTTCCACCAAGATGTAGCTTGTCTCGCTCAGGATGTCCGTGTGTGCACCAAGGCGGGGAGCAAATAAATAAATAAATGCCTCCAGATGTGACTCCCTGGACCATCTGGTTAAAATCAATTTTGTGTTGAGCTGTAATTACAAGTTATTTATTATAGATCGAGGGATGCTGCCCTGGCTCCCAGCTTTCTATTTAGCAAACAGTTTTTACATGTAAGAGCAATGTCTCTCTTTTGTACTATCAGGTCCCCATGCGTGACTTCCCGCACCGTGGGGCCCTTCTGACTAGTAAGTCCTCCCCCAGAGCTGCTCGGCGAGGCCCCAGCCAAGCATTCCCAGCACTGACCTCGAGTTTGGGGTAAAAGCAGAGCCCACGTGATGCGAATCAGCTTGGGGATGGACTGGACCTGGCATTTTATGGGTATAGAGAACTCCCACGGGAGGAAACTCTTTCAACCAATGCAGATCTGCTCCTTCTCTGACAGGAGAGCCGGGGGTTCCGGAGGCAGGATTGGACTTCAGGTCTTCCCTGGCTTTGGGGCCAGATTTCTACCTATTGTGCCATGAATATAATATGGGTCAGCATTTATACACATTTTTAATATCTCTTACATATCTTGTCTTATTTGGTCCCCACTACTGCCCTGTGAGACAGGCACTATCATCGGATATCATATATATCACATATATTGAATATCACCCATTTCATAGATGTGGAAACTGAGGTAATTGACTTGTCCAGGATGACACAGCTTATAAGTATCTAAGGTAGGATTGGAACTCAGGTCTTCTTGATTCTAAGCCCATCATTTTACTGATCATAATCTCTTTTGTGTCATGGATCCCTTCGGCAGTCCTCAGAAAACTGTGCCTTTTAAAAAAAATTCTTAATCAAAGGAAACGTAGATTATATATGTGTGTGTGTACACATATACACATGTATTTATATATACATACATGTATGTGCACACACATACATCATGTTCCTATACATACATGTATATATATATAGCCACACATATTCAGTTTGGGATGAGAGAAAATAAAGTTGTAAGTTTTTGCCCTCCGAGTTCACAGACATCATTGCTCTGGCCAAGGCAAACTGTGCCTCTGATTGGGCAGCTGGGAAGCTTCAGGATTCTATTGGCAGGGCAGGGATAGGGATGCAGGACCCGGGAACACAGCGCTTGAGGAAGAAGGGAAAGGGAGCTGCCCGCTCCAAGAAGAGCCTTTCTGATTGCTTGCTCCTAGTCTTCTGGCTGCCTTGGTAGAGGAACAGGAAAGCCCGATAATAAAGTGATGAGTGTCAGTAATCAATCATTTCTTTAGTGCTATGTCCCAGTCATTCCCTCCCCTCAAGGAGCTTCCAGTCTAATGGGGGAGGTCCACACACAAAAGGAAGCTGGAAAGAGGGGGGAGGAGGGATGCCAGAGGGCTCTCAGGTTGGAGGGATGAAGGGCAGCTGATGACAAATGAAAATTGGCTCAAAAGTGGCCGAGTCCTTTGTAGAGGAAGGCCTTGGGAGGAGCTCACTGCCCCCTTCCCCACCAGCTTCCAGTCAGAGGGGACAGGGGAGGGCTTGAGTTCCAGTCCCCAAGATGATGAGAAGTCTATTCCAAGGCCTTTGTCTCCAGGTGGCTGTGTGACCCTGGGCAGCCCCCCAAGCCCCTAATTTTCAGAGGGAGAGGCAGTCAGCTTTGGAGGGAGTTTCCACAGCTGGATCTCTGTTTTCCAGTGAAGTCCTGTCCCGACACTACCTAAAAGACTTCTCTCAGGAAGCTGTAACAATAAAATAACTTACACTTAAATAGTGTTCTCCATTGTGGATGTCCCATGAGCCTTGAAGCAGCCCCAGGACACAGGTCTCAACCCCAAACCACTTCTCATTGTACCATCTCCCCAGAATTAGCCTCTGAGCTAATATGGAGTTAGTTATTCCGTTCCTTGAGGACGTTTTCTCTACCTACTTTTTACTTTGGGTTCTCCAGCTCCTAAATTGGCACATGGTAAACACTTCAGTGTTTTTGATTGATTCATGGCTGGCTACCATACATAGCATCATCTCTGTTTAACAGAAGAGGAAACTGAGGCATACAGTAATTGAATGACTCATCCATGGTCATAAATCTAATGGAAAATGTCTGATTTGAACTCAGAACTTCTTTGCTTGACTGCAAATCTCCAAAAGTGCCATCAGCCTTTCAGTGTGCAGCCCACAACACACCTGAGCACAACCTGAACCAAATTAATAAGTAATTGAGCAATATTTCACAACACGAATTAAAATACAATAAAATATGGATAAGATCACATCGAAAAATGAAGTTATTATGAGGCCTGCAGGGATCCCGATGTACAGATTAGTGGCCCAAGTTCTATTTGAGTTTGACGCCATTGCTTTAGTTATATTAACTCTTGACCCATAGGCCTCGGAGGGTTCCACTGGCATGATAAACCCGTGGAAGCAGCTCAGACTAGACTCAGTTCAGCCTTTGTCCGTTGAACGGGTCTAACAAAGCAGCCCTTCAAGGACTTGGAAACTATTCTTAGGTCCCTTTAACTTTTCTCTTCTCCAGGTGAAACAGCCCCTCTTCCCTGAATGCTAGAGGTGATTTTGGATAATAGGGAAATATTGGGTTTGCCAAGAGACTCCCTGATGATTGATGATGGATTTTTGCTCTGGGACTTGGGAAAGGCTCCTTTGAAAGCTTGTTTCATTAAAACTCAAAGGAGTATATTAGAATTCCCCAAGAGTGGGAGGAGAAGGGGAATAAAGGAAGGTATGGTTCCAGTCAATCCCAGAGTGTCCTGCCTGCCTCTGGGAGTCTGGGATTGGAATTGTCTTTCCAAGCCAACTGGTCTGAAATGAATCTGCCTTGTATCTCAGGTTGTGTCCCTGCAAAGTGAAAGAATCCGAATCCTTACAGAGCTAGAGATGGCAGCTCGTCCAACCCCCTTTTTTTCCCAGATGAGTTCACTCAAACCTAAAGAGAAGCCTACAATAAAGGGGAGAGTGAGGAGTTGAACTCAAGTCCTCCAGTGCTTGTTTCATTGCAATTGGGCAAAAGAAGGGTTGATGTGTTCTTGGCTGGGGACCCAGCTCCCCGACTGTCAGACTTTGATGTTACCAAGTTCATCAGAACAGGGTCCATTGCAAAGTTTTAACACATAGACCATTTGTATGTAGTAGGTGCCTAATAAATGCTAAATCCAATTAAATTGATTTCAATATGTACAATTAATCAATACCTCTTCTTTAATGCATACCTCGTGACAGCAAAAGTCAGAGCCTGGGGGGAGGAAGTTGTAATAATTTAAAAGCCAACCTGAAATTGAAGATCAAGATGAGGATTTTAGCAGATGAGTGTGTGTGTGTGTGTGTGTGTGTGTGTGTGTGTATACAGTGTAGTGTTGAGACTATTGGGCTTAGAACTGAGAAAATCTGGGATCAAATCCTGTCTGTTAGATTGAGCAACTCAATGACCATGGGTAAGTCATTCTGTCTGTGAGTCTTCATTTCCCAATCTGTAAAATGGACATCATAAGACTGTTGTGAGGATTGAAAGGTAATGTAAGTAAAACTCTTTGAAAATTTCAAAACATTTTATAAATGGCAATTTAAATGTCAAATTAAGTTCAGAGAAAATAAGAAGCAGCTGGGTGGCCCAGTGGCTAGAGCACTGGACCTAAAGTCAGAAAGGCTTGAATTCAAATATAGCCTTAAACACTTGCTAGTTGAGTGACCTCAGGCATATCACTTAGCCTTTGCCTGCCTCAGGCTCCTCATCCTTAAAATGGGTATAATGAAACCTGCAATGCTTTTACATTGGAGCGTTCTCCAGCTCAAATGAGATGCAGTAATGGTAGAATTCTCTTGGTGTCAGTCATTACATTTTTCTGCACACAATGTACGTACAGGTACATGCTCAGTTTGCTTGCTTTCTGTGTCAGACTATATATATGTTTTTTTTGTGTATGTGTGTGTATATATATATATATATATAAATGAAAGTAGGGAGGACTTAGTTTACTGTCTGAGAGGCTAAAAGGTGTGTGTGTATGTGTATATGTATATATATATATACATATATACACATAAATATATACACACATACATTTCCATGTACACACACACACATATATATATACATATACGCATATATATACACTCGCTTGAGTCTTTCACACAGTTGACTAAGCCCTCCCTAATTTATACACACATATATGTAATGTGCACATATATGTGTATATTCATGCTTGTGTATAATACACACACATACGCACTTTAGCCTTTCAAAAGCAAACTAAATCCTCCCTACTTTAATACATACCCATGTGCATGCATGTATACACATGTGTATGTACATATACATACATGTACTTTAGCTTTTCAGACAGTAGATAAAATCCTCCCTACTTTAGCCTAGAAACTAAATCCTCCCTGCTTAATGCACATAAACACATATGTATACACATGTACACATATGTATGCATGAATGTGTGTACACACTTTAACCTTTATATATTTATATATACAAATATATACACACTTACATTTCCATGCACACGTACACATACATATATGCATGTATGGTACATTCACTTCAGTCTTTCACACAGTTAACTAAGTCCTTCCAATTTTAATATATTCATACATATACACAATGTGCACATGTATGTATGTATTCATGGATGTGTATATATATATGTATATATATATATACACATACACACGTTAGCCTTTCAGACAGTAAACTAAGTCCTCCCTACTTTAATATATACACACATGTATATTGTCTGTGTCTGTCTGTCTGTATATATATACATATGTACACATTAGCTTTTCAGACAATAAAACTAAGTCCTCCCTACTTTAATATATACACACATGTATATTGTCTGTCTGTATATATATATATATATATATATATATGTACACAGTAGCTTTTCAGACAATAAAACTAAGTCCTCCCTACTTTAATATTTACACACATGTATATTGTCTGTCTGTCTGTATATATAGATATGTACACATTAGCTTTTCAGACAGTAAAACTAAGTCCTCCCTACTTTAATATATACACACATGTATATTGTCTGTCTGTCTGTATATATATATATATATATATATATATATATACATATGTACACATTAGCTTTTCAGATAATAAAACTAAATCCTCCCTACTTTAATATATACACACATGTATATTGTCTGTCTGTATATATAGATATGTACACATCAGCTTTTCAGACAATAAAACTAAGTCCTCTCTACTTTCCTTGACAGGGAGCCTTTAGCACCCTGAGGCTGTCATTCTCTTAAAACCTGACCAATGAGTCTTTGTTTGGTGTGGGTTTTTTCCCCCTTTTGGAGCCTGTTGAGTCCCATCCTTGCTGATATTTGGATTGGAACTTTAAACGGCCGGACTGTTGGACTGTCATGGGCAAATATTTTTGTTCTCCTGAGGAAGTCCTGGACCAGGTATTCTAATTGGCAGAAATTCAGATTGAACAAATATTATTATTTCGATAGTCTACTAAAAAGTAATGTTAGCATGGAAACACACTCCTCCCCCCCCCAGCATTATTTTATCATGGTCAGGGGTCTCCTAAAAGAGACTGATTTTTCTGTTTTTTTCCTCCCTCTCCTCTCTTCAAATAATCTCATTTTCTCTAATTGAGAGGAATTTGAGCTCCTTCCTTCCTTCCTTCTTTCTTCCCTCCTTCCCTCCTTCCTTCCTTCCTTCCTTCCTTCCTTCCTACTACCTTCCTTCCTTCTTTCTTTCCGTCCTTCTTTCCTTCCTTCCTTCCTTCCTTCCTTCCTTCCTTCCTTCCTTCCTTCCTTCCTTCCTTCCTTCCTTCCTTCCTTCCTTCCTTCCTTCCTTCCTTCCCTCCTTCTTTCCTTCCTTCTTTCTTTCCTTTCAGGGTGATATCCAGTTTTCCCCCACTCAGAAGTTCTGAGGACCTAGGATCATAGTTTTCTTAGAGCTGGAAGGGATGTTGAAGGCCATCTAGTCTGATCCTCTCATTCTATGATGAGGAAACTGAGGCACAGGGAAGGGAGAAAGCTTTTATTAAGCACTGACTATGTATCAGGGCTTGTGCTAGGCACCTTAACAAGTCTCTCATTTGATTTGGCACAAAGTATCAGTTTTTTTTAAACAATATTTTGGGGTTTTATTAATGGCTTTTGTTTTTATATCACATTTGTTTCCAATTTTATACCTGTCTCCCTTGATACATATCCATGGATTCTTCTCTCAAAGTAAAGATTAAAAGAATGTGCAGCAAAGCCATCCAACTACATCTGACAGGACACATCATGCTCCACACCTGTAGGCTCCATCTTGGCAGTGAATGAAGGGAAATGCACTTTCTCCTTTGTTCCCTGGGGTCATGCTTGGCTACTTACAGTTATCCAGCGTTCCATTTCATTTTATCAATCTTTCCATTTATATTATTTATGGCCATTATGTGTTTTGTTTTCCTGGCTCTAGCCATTCATGTAAATCTTCCTGCACTTCTCTGAATCTTTCACATTCATCATTTCTTTTAGTCAGGTAATTCCCATCATTCCGCTTGCTACAACTTGTTTTTGCCCTTGACACCATTTTGTTTCTGGTCCTTAGTGGCAGTAGGTAGGGGAGGGGGCTGGAGGCTTGACTTCCCCTTTCCCCATGGCCTCCATGTTTTATCTGTGAGAACTGGGGTATCCGTGTTAGAGTTTGACTTTAAATGTCTCCTGTCTTTTTTTTTTTTTTGCCTAGAATAAAGAAGTGACATGTAAGCGAGAGAAGTGCCCACTGTTCTCCAAAGACTGTGCTCTGGTGGTTAAGCAGAGGGGAACCTGCTGTGAACGATGCAAAGGTGCTGGTTTTCTTGGATCTATTTCTTGGGCCTCTGAAACTTTTCCTCATCCTTTTCCTCCCTCGGTCCTTCTCTGCTGATGAGTTGGTGATGGGAATTTGGGAGTGGGGGGTAAGGAAAGGGGGGAGTTTCCAACTCCAAGACTCTAATCTCTCCTCCTACAAATTCCCTTGTATTTTTCTATATGATCCTAGTATTTAATTATCAGCAATTCTATCTGGAGCTGAATCTGGAATCAGGAAGGACTGAGTTTTACAAAGGTGTGATTCTGGACAGTCACTTACCTCAGTTTCTTCATCTGTAAAATGGGAATAATAATATCATCTGTCTCACAGGATCATATGAAATAATGACTGTAAAGCACTTAACATAATATGTCTGTTATTCTTGTAAGTGCTACATGAATATTAACTTATTACTGTTCTTACAGAAAGTTGTATCTTTTCCCTCCTCTCCACTTTCCCCCTGGTAGGTTCTCCAATGACTTCTGCAATTATATGAATTTTACCTTTATCCCCAGTTTCTTGTTCACTGTTCTTTAAGAATAGGAGTATAATAGATATTTGATGAATTGCACTGAATTGAATCCCCTCCGTCCAGTCCATCCATCCATCCATCTATCCATTCATACGACAAACGCTTATAAAAGCTTACTAAATGTCCGACACTGCTAAGCTCTGATATAAAACCAAAGATGTTCCTGCCCTCAATGAGCTTCCATTCTGTTGGGGAAAACAACAAGTCCACAAAGAGGTAAATGGAAACTGGTACAAACTAAAGGCAAATACTTTTCTGGGGGAAGAAAGTGAGAAGTGGCGCGGAAAGGGAACCTCACCTCTCTTACCTGGTTCCTTTTCATTAACTAATGCTTTCTTCTTGTTTGACCTTTACTCAGAAACTTTGCCATCTCCCCATTTCCTTCCAGGATCAAATCCAAATTCTGCTTGACTCTCAAGGATTTTCTGTTCTCTTATGCCATCTTTCTTCTGGTCCAGCTGGCCTTCCCCCTGCTTCCTGTGAGCTCGTAGCCTGCCCCGTGCTTTTGTGGATGCTTGGAATGTTGTTCTAATTAATAATAATGATGGTGATGATGGCGGTAACGATAATAATAGGCCATTATACAGCGACTTATGGTTTGCAAGCCACTTTAAATTCTTGTTCTCATTTAATCCTCCTAACAACTCTAGGAGGATTAGTCATTATTATCCCCATTTTACAGGTGAGGAAACTGAGCTTGAAATGGATCGCATGGTTTGTCCATGGCTCACACAGCTATTGTGGGTTGGAGCGAAGATATGAACTCATTTATATCCTGATTCTAGCCATCTCCCACTAGTCATTATGCTACTGAGGTACAGAGACAGAGATTAAATTTAGAGGTAGGAGAGCTGAGTTCAAATTCTATCTTTCATTTCCTGTGTGACTTTGGGTAAGACCTGTAACTCTTCTGGGACTCAGTTTCCTCACTGATAAATGAAGGAGTTGGAATAGATGTTCTAAGTTAGATTTAATTGTATGGTCCTTTAAAATGCTAGACACTTCCCTTTCTCTCTTTAGGCCTTTTTCCCCATAAAACAATAGGGTTGGGCCAGATGACATCTAGATTCTCTTTGACTCTAAATCTATCATCCTACGATCTTAAATCTGCTCCTTGTCAAAACCCAGCTCTGTTGTTGTTCACTCGTTTCAGTCATGTCCAGCTATTCATGAACCCAATTGGGGGTTGTCTTGGCAGAAATACTTGAGGGGTTTACCATTTCCCTCTCAGCTCATTTTACAGATGGGCAAACCGAGGCACAGTGGCGTGACTTGCCTAAGGTCATACAGCTAGTAAGTGTCTGAGACTAGATTGGAACTCAGGTAAAGGAGTATTAAGGGAGAAGGTTTAAGGCCCTGTTGCTTTGTGCACTATGGCACCCCTTAAGTACTCAAACCCATGTCAGGCAAAGCTTCTATCCTTCCAGCCCCTCTCGTTGTCCTTCTTCCCCAGATTTTTTAGACACTTCTAGTCTGTCCCACAGAAATGAGTCTGAGAGGGGGAAGGGATTTTAGAAGCACTGAAACCAACTCTCTTGGTTATAGATTGAGGCAATTGAAAAGTGGAGACATGAACCTGTTCTCTTCCTCATTCCCAGGGAGTTCAGGCTTCATTAGGGAGCCCCAGAACCTTAGGTCCAGACCTGGAAGGGAAGTTAGTGTCTGTCCAGTCTAATTCTCCCATTTTGCAGATGAGGAAACTGAGGCTCAGAGAGATTACAGGAATTATTACTAAGGTTTATAACAGGAATTTTTTTTTTCTTTTTGCTGAGGCAATTGAGGTTAAGTGACTTGCCCAGGGTCACAGCTAGGAAGTGTTAAGTATCTGAGGTCAGATTTGAACTCAGGTCCTCCTGACTTTAGGACTGATGCTCTATTCACTATGCCACTTAGCTGCCCCTTAAACATTGTTGAATTTTTTTTTTTTTGCTAAGGCAAAAGTGACTTACCCAGGGTCACACTGCTAGGAAGCATTAAGTGTCTGAGACCAGATTTGAACTCAGATCCTTTTGAATTCAGGGCTGGTGCTGTATCCACTGCACTGTCTAGCTGCCCCCTATAGCAGGAATTCTTAACCTGGGATCTCTCAATTCCTAAGAGAGCCATAGATACATTTTGGGGTGACTGTAAACTTGGAAGGGAAACCCACCTTACATTTTTATTTTCATTAACCCCTAACTCCCACTTGACACTTCCTTTGTTACTCAACAAAGCATCATTCTGAAAAGGGTTCCTGGTTTCATAAGGCTGTCAAAGGGTGCACAACACAAAAAAGGTGAAAAACTTCCATCACGTTGGACTTCAGTTCTAGAGTGGGAAAAGACCATAGAGACCATCTAGCCCAACCTCCTAATATTACAGACAAAGAAACTGAGGGCCAGAGAGGTCTTGGGAGTTAATTGCCCAAGCTCACAGAACCAGGATTTGAACTCAGATTTGTGGCTCCAATGCAGCACTTTCCATAAGGCTCCTGGTCTTCTGACTCCCACCCAGCCTCCCTTTTCCCCACCTACCATTGCCTTGTCTTGTCTCCTCACTGGGGTGAAGGGAAGCCTTCTCTCAGACTGGGTTATAGACTTCTCGGGCGACCCTGCTGGTTTCCAAGCACGGTAGGTGGAAAATGTAAAAAGGCAGGTTTAGACTCGAGGTTGATAAAGGCCATCCTAACAATTATGGTTGTTTAAATGTGGAGGGCATGAGCTACTCCTGGAGGGCATGGGGCTCTCCAATCTGGAGGTCTCCACGGGAGTCTGGGAGTCCTAGCGAGTGACTCCCTCAACTGTGAGGATGATATCTGAGTGGTGAATGGACTGGAGTGGGGAGATTCGCCAGCAACCATTAAGTATCCAGGGATAAGTCCTGCTCCTGGTGATGATGCTGTTAGAGGAGAGAATGGCGTTATCTGAGAGATGTTGCAATGGATAAATCACTAGCCTTGAAATCAGGGAAATCTGAGTTCAAATTCTGACTCAAACTGTTATTACTTGTGTGATCCCCTCCAAATGGATGCACATTACAGAGCTTGCAAATCCATTTACAATATTTTTTCCTTCCTTTGGGAAGGGCAGTATTCATATCTACCTTTGGGATGAAGGGCACCCTTCAGAATAGACCCCATCTTTATCCTTGACCCCTTACTCCACAGCCTTACATTTGTTTTTTTTTGTTGTTGTTGTTTTTAATTATTTCAATCATCAAAACCCCCATTTGGGATTTTCTCGATAAAAATAGAAGAGTAGTTTATAATCTCCTTCTCTAGCTCATTTTGTGAATGAGGAAACTGAGGCAAACAGAGTGAAAAAATACTAGAGTGGTTTATCATTTACTTTCCCAACTCTTTTTGTGGATGAGGAAACTGAACAAACAGTGACCTGCCCAGGGTGACATAGCTTGTAAGTCTGAGGCTGGATTTGAACTCAGGAAGGTGAGCTCAGCACTCTATCCACTGAGCCAAGTAGGATTTCAGTGCAATTACTCCAACATTATTTTAGGTCCTTGGGATAGGAAGACAACAAATAAAACAGCCCTTTGATCTCAAGATGCTTCTGGTCTAGTGGAATCAACTAATATGTTTAAGCCATGGAAAACCCTTAGGCCTCAGTTTCCTGTTCTGGAAAAACAAGGCAATCTTGGTTGGACAAATTACTACATATAATTGGATGGATTTATTGAATTGTGTTCTCTCCAGTCTTGAAAATTGCTTATATCAGGTCAGGGATATGAAGGGGATTGTGGCAGCAAGCTGTCTCTGTGCCTCTGCTCTGGGCACTGTTATATCAAATGAGATATTTCTAAAGCTCTGGCACATTGCATGAACTTAATAAGCACTTGCTCCCTCCTTGGAATTAGAGCTTTGTCCCTTAGAGCTTAGGATCCTCTAGCTTCCTTTGCATGGCCTTGAGTTTCAAGGCTTTCCTCCTGGTTATTTCCAAATGCCCTATTTTCTGGTGTGATGACAGGGAACATATGATGAACTCCAATTCTGGTGGGGGTATCCATTCAGATACTGCCTCTGAAATTTACTCTGTGATCACAGGCAATCCATTTCCCATATCTGAACCTCAGTTTTGCTCATCTGTTAAATGGGCACAATGACACATAATGGCATGTACCTCTTGAGGTTGTTGTGAATAACAAAGGAGACAAGTCACAAAGAGTGTTCTGCGCTATGTCAGTGTGAGGCATAGTTATCCGTGCCCTTCCTGTCCTCTCCATCTCACCTTGTCCCTTCAGCTTGATCACCCTGTTCCCAAACAACTTCCCAGAGTTCCATCCCTGGCTCATCCCTGCTTCTCTTTTTTCTTGCTCTCCTTCTCATCATTCTCTGTAGTGATTTGCATAAAAATGAGGTTTAAGATTAGATTGTTTGTTATTTTAAGGAAGATTTCATTTCCCCTCCAAAACTCATCATTCTAATTTCATTTTGAAATGGCTTACTATTACAAATGAATATGGTTTTATCAGTGGAAATGATGTTAAAGAAGATACATTATCATCTGCCTTGCTGCTACACCATAAGACCCATAAGAGGCTTTCTATCTGATTTGGTACTGAGGAGGCTCTTGTAAGTATTGTCTTCCCCATTAGAATGCAAGCTCCTCAAGGTTGGGGCTACCTTCTTTTTTCTAACTCTATTGCCAGTATCTGTTATAATGCCGATTACATGGTCAGTACCTAATAAAGGTTTCCCTTCCCTTCCCTTCCCTTCCCTTCCCTTCCCTTCCCTTCCCTTCCCTTCCCTTCCCTTCCCTTCCCTTCCCTTCCCTTCCCTTCCCTCTTCCCTTCCCTTCTCCTTCCTTTCTCTTCCCAAGCCCTTGCTCTTAAGAAGCCCATATTCTATTGGGCAAAACAGCACAGAGAGCGGGATCGGCTGAATTAATGGAAAGACTTATTGGTCCTTAGGGTAGAATATTGTATACAGTGACTATGAAAATTACAATACTTAAAATGATAATAATAAAGATGATGATGATGATGATGATGATGATGAAGGGTTTTTGTGTGTGTTTTCTCCTTCCTGCCCTTTACCTTGATGTAGAATGTTCTGCTCTATTGTTCAGTCCTATATAGTAGCAAATAACTTCCTCAAATCTTTAATTTTGTGAAAATGGGCCATTATCGTGGCCATCAGCATCAGCATCAGTATTTTGGGTAGCCCTCTCCTGTATTGGTTGGTTAAGTCTAATGGATCAGAGGGTACAAGAAGCATGGCAGAGTTTTATCAATATTCTGGTCCTTCTCTCCTTCCTCTTTTTCCTTCTCCTCTTCCTCCTTCTCTTCCTCCTCCTCCTCCTCCTTATTCCCATGCAGATAGCTTTTTAATCTTTATTCACAACAACCCTGTGTAGTACATTTTGTAGGATTCATCCTCCCTAAGAGGCAATGTGGTCAAGAGGACCGAAACTAGCCTCGAGAGAAGACTTGGATTCAAATTCTGTCCCTGGCACATGCTGACTGTGTGACCTCAGATAAGTACCTCAATGCTCTAGGCACCCAGGGCTAGCAACTGCCAAAGAGATGATAACCTGCACTGGTAGAAGGAGTTTCCTATACTAGTGACTTAATAGATCCAATCCCTCTTCTCCTCTTCCCATTTTACAGATGAATAGTTGAGGGTCTAGAGGATTTATTTTGGAATCTAGAATCAAATCCATGTTTTTCCTTCTTCCAAGTCAATGCTCTTCCCACTGCCTCTCACTCTACCATAGCGACGCTCATCTTTGTCCCCCCAGGACACTTGTATTGCTGGGACCGTATTTTTAGGGTTTAGGTTGAAGTGAAACAATGCAAATAAAACTTAAAAACATATCCCCCCCAGCTGATTGTTAAACATTTACCCCCCCCTGCTTGTCTCCTGTTTTTTTCCCTTATGTCACAATTTCTATGACTATTTCCTCCATAAAAAACCCCAGAGAGAATACAAGAGGTTGTTTAGTGTATTAGAAGATCTATTGGATTGTTAGAAGGCTGGTTAGTCTGAGGATAATTCTTACTTATTAGTTGTGTAACTGCTGGTAACTCTTTGATCCTTGTTCAGTTCATCTGTAAAATGGGCATGATAATACTCGTGCTATGCATTTTACAGGGTTGCTGGTAAGAAGGAACTTCAAAGATTCTAAGGGGCTAAAAGAATGCAGACAATGAGCTCATCACCTATTATTAGAAGCACAGACTTTGAGCTCATTTAGTTCAGCCCTGGGATTCACAGATGAAGAAACTGAGGCAGAGAATTTAAATGACTCCTTCAAAGTCACACTGAGCAGAGATAGAATTCAAACTTAGGGTTTCTGCCTCTAAAACTGATTCTGCTTCTTTTACACCTTGATATGTGTCTTGTAAAGATGCATCAAATCAATGAGAAAATATAAATAAGCCACTTTAAGAGCCCTTAAGTGCTAGATATATGTCAGAAGTTATTTTTGCTATTAGAATGACAAGGTGATAAGACGGTAGATTCTGAAGTCACAAGGTCAGGGTTAGAATTCTGCCTCTGAAGCTTACTACCTGAGTGAACCTGGGCAAAACCCTAGACCTCAGTTTCCCTATCTGCAAAATAGCAGAGTATTGAACCACATAATCTGTCTGGTTTTTTCCTAGCTCTATAACTATAATTCTAAGTACTCTCTTTGGTTCCTGGTTGTCTGGACCTCAAGTAACATATACAAAAATTGCTTGCAAAGAGAATTCTGGGTGAGTTTGTTTAATTGTGTGTCCAAAGCTCGGTCAGATTGCACTTACCTCTGCCTTTTCTTGTGGGGAGCTTCCTCTTCGTGCTTTCTCTCACTTTTAATTAAGCCAACATGACTGGAAACAAAAGAGAAAACTCCTACCATGACCTGTTATTCCTCTTCTCCGCTTGCCCCCGTGCAGACATAAAAATTGGAGTTGATTTTTTCCAACTCCTGCCATTCCAAAGGCATGCCATACTTTTGGAATTCTTCCTAGTCTTGTAATGGTTAAAAGCTAACCTTTTGCCTGCATAGAATAATAGCTGGGTAAAAGATCGCTCTCATTAAAGAAAAAAAAAATCCATATTGTATGTTGAAAACCCATGAGCTCATTGGGAGCTCTGCTGCAGACTTGGCAGCTGGTCTAGATTTCCTTGGACGGGCGATCATCGTTTAATTTGGGCCTCTCTCATGAACAATAACTTATTTGTTATCTCAATGTTTGTTGTTGGTGAATAACAAATGGGGAAGGTGTGTTTCATGACTTTATAGGCCAGATTCCGCCCTCTCTTGAACAGAGATCAGGCAACATTGATTATAATAAGTCATTTAGGAAAGATGGCGAAAGAATGGTCTTGCTTTGGTTGGTCTGTTTGGTCTTCTCTTTCATTTCTCTGTACAAATCTTTGTTCTCTCCTTTGTGATGTGGCAAAATACTTATTTTATGGTTTGCCTTTTCACATTTGGGGAAAAAAAACCTTTGGTATAAAGGAGCCTTGGGGAAAGTTTAAGGAAAAACGTTTTCAAATTTATTGCCCAAGTTGAGCTGTGTATTGTGCTTAGGGAATTTCCAATACAACTAGAGCCCCCGTGTGTACAAACCTATAGACTGAAGAGCAGGCAGGAAACAGAGATTTAAATCTATTAAATTATGAGGCTATAAGTCAGGAACCTCTTATTTGTGTTTTAAGAAATAGGATTTCAGTCCAGACAGTTATATTAGTGAAGTGTAGTAACTTATGAAGTGTCTTGTGTCATCTTTTTTGATTTTACTTTTGTTTATTATTTAATCTGGAATTAGGACATGTGTGGAAAAGCGTACAAACTACTTAAGAATCACCTTAAAGATGTTCCCATTGTGTAAAGGGATTCTCAGAGCAGTAGTCTATGTTTATGTCCATCTGAATACGGTTAATAACTGAACATGTTTTGCAATAGACAATGTTTCATAAAATCTGTTCTCTGTATAACAATTCAGGATTGTTATATTTACACATCCCATCCCAAGTCTTTTGTTGTTTGTTATCAAGCATCTTACCGCAAAATCATTTGTGTAATGTTGAATTTAGGGATAAAAAAATCTACTTGGTGTGAGCACTAGTTATGTCAAGATAAATTCTGATATGTCTGTGATGAGTCTCTTACTCTTACCAACGTGAGATTATAGTAAATACATATTAGATATGGGATCCTTGAAAGCTGAATCTTCCTGAAGCTCTGATTATCAGAACTTGCTAGTTAAGATCTCATGGGATGTTAACTGATGTCAGACTCCAGGTATGATCATCAAGGAATGAGCCAATGATCCATGAAGCTAGGAACACTCTGGTGTGTACATGCAGGAACTATAGGTGGAGTTCTCATGGGAAAGATTGGGAGAATGGGAGAACTATAAGCATGAGTAGGAATAGAAGTCTCCTCACTTGGTTTCCCTAATATAACATTTCTTTTGAAAATATCCCACCTAGCTGATTTTAAGCCTGGCTCAATGCAATTGGCCATCTATATAACTCTTTCCTGAAATTGATATCAAGATAAGGTTACATTTTCCCTTATATCCTATTATAGAAAATTTCCATAATCATGTCAGATGACCAGTCTAATAAAAGATAATAATAAATCTTTATCTTATAGGCTAATACTGGAGTACAGCGAAGTTGCTACAATAAGATGCAGTTATTAGATTTGAACTAATTGCCCTAGAATTTTAGTCCTTTATATATTCCAAACCACTAACTATTTAGCCTTGTTATCTGTTACAACTATATATTCCTGTGCAACTTAAAGTCCTTTAATTTCTCATAATGGTATGGGGATGATTAGGCAAATGATGCAAAGACTTGAGAATTCAGGATATGATTCTGTTATTAGTGAAAATCATAACGGTCTCAATTCTGTGTTAAGGAAAGGAAAATCAACACAATTAGTTATCTTAGAAGAATGGCTTGGAGCAGCTAGGTGGTACAGTGGGTAGAGCACCAGCCCTGAAATTAGGAGAACCTGAGTTCAAATCTGGCTTAGGACACTTAAACTTCCCAGCTGTGTGACCTTGGGCAAGTCACTTAACCCCCATTACCTCAGGGGGAAAAAAGAAGAAGAATGATTTGTGTTCTGAATTATAAATTCGTTAAAGACACATCCACTTTTGTTAGGGGTAATTCATTTACACATAGCTAGAAGTTGAAAATATTTTATTATATGCAACTTATTTGATCTGGACTGCTTTTAAAATGATTACTCAATATATTTACATATACCCACTCAGAACGTTTTGTTAAAATTGAAATTGATATGGCAACTTCTAAATGAATTCATTTTTGTATTGGTGTTCATCTTCTTATAAAAAGTGATTGGTTATTAATTTCTTAGCAGACTCCTACCCTTCCTGGTGGGAAAATGAATAAGTTCAAATACAAAAATTGCTTTCTAATTTTCTGTTTATATTTGAGTTTCTTAGATATATCAGCACCACAATTGATCAACCTAAAATCTCTGGTTTAGAAGGTTCCAAGTTTGATTTTATAGTAGTAAGGACTGAGTTAACTTTCATTGTCGGATCTGGTTATTGACAAAGTAAATTTCAATTTCTGTTAAGATCAACTTTGCAGGAAATTTTTAGCAGAGAATAGACTTTCTACAAGTAGCCTGAGCTGGAGAAGAAATGCTCTGAGACCACACCTGAACCACAGGCCTGCGTGCCATGTTTCCAGAGGAACAGACATATGGACACGCATTTGTGATTTTTTTTTTTTATTATTTGCTTTTTCCCTTTGCATCTTTAATCCGTAAGGTGTCCATATTAAAGAGAACTGCTTGCTTTGGTTTTGTTAATACCTCCATCAGTTTTTCTCCTTTCCCCCTCTCATTGTTAACCAATCAAAAGCCCCAGAGTTAAGAACCCTTGATGAAGTGTTTGTAATATCAGTTAGTGATTCATTGAGGAAACTTCCTTTCTCAATTAGAATCAAATAGGAAATATGTGAGAAATGAATCTTTCTCTCATATTTTATAACTAATTATTGCATTAAGATCAAGATTTTTGCCCTTTCCTACTTCCTCATCCAGAAAGCAACTAGTGTGGGAATTCTTCCTTAGAGATTTACCCAGGTCAAGATTTAATCAGGCAATAAAAAAATTTCTAAGTTTAGGCTAGTGGGTATATTCCTGTTTGTTATATTTACACAGACGGATGTGAGAAAATTCTGTCTCTCCTTATTATCAAGATAGCTGATATGAAAATTGATGTCTTTTATCCTTAGCCATTTATACCTTAGTATGAGTGAGTTTTGGGCAGGAGAAAGAAAATAGATAGTACTAAACCTTTTGGGAAAGTGGTGTAGTGGAGGAGATCCAGCTGATGGACTAAAAAGGTATGGAACTTTTTCCTTCTCAAGTGTGCCTGAAGTTGGTCCAAAAATAATTTTAAAAAATATCTCCAGAGGTCACAGATCCCTTGCTGGGTGGGCACATCCAACTGAGAGTTCAGGAAATGATGGTTATTTCCTTTTGAATTTCATCTCTTGAAAACTTCAAACTGGAAGTCTTTAGAAGCCTTCAAGTTTCTTTTAGCTCTAAACCTAGTCCAGTACCTTCACTTTATAGGTAAGGAAACTGAGGCCTAGGGAAATTAAATCATTCTGAGGCAGCTAGATGGTAGAAGAAGACGTGAGTTCAAATGTGACCTCTGTCACTTATTAGCTGACATAATCCGTCACTTACCTAATGTGTGCCTCAGTTTCCTCATCTGTAAAATAGGGATAATAATAGCACTTACTTGGTCTGGATTGTTGAAATGAGATAATATTTGCAAAACACTTTTTAAAATCTAAAGTACTAAGTACTAGTGGTTATTATTATCCAAGGTCATATAGAGAGGAAATTGATTTTGGCTCTAAAGCCTTCTGGGTGCAATGTTATATGCATTTTGTTAAAGGTCAGAGTTTGGACTTATCTATTCTATAAAATTAATTGACTCTAAGCTTTTGGAGAGGGGTTCCTCTCTCTCAAGAAAAACAAGACTTTTTTCAAATGGGATTTGACTTGTGAGTTTTTTCCCTTTCTCTACTGGAAAACTAACTATAGAAGTATCATTTCCTAAGCTCCTTACCCATAAACTCCACCAAGATTTTTGGCATTTAAATCCACATGGCTCTGGTTTAAGTGGACTTTGCTAATATCAAAACCATATTTTACAGAAATCTAGTCTTGCAAAGCCCATTGCTAAATTTAAAGCTGACATCGATTTCGAGCCAAATCTATGCAAGCCCATTGATATGGCATTCATTTCCAACTGTGTTGTAGTTCATCATCCAATCAGCAAGCCTCTATTAAGTGCCTACTATGTGCTAGGCATTGGATTAAGTATTGAGCATGCAAAGGAAGAACCAGTTTCTGTCCTCAAGGAATTGACAGTCTCAAATGATAAGAGTATCTCTATATGAGCGTATATGAGAAGCTCCAAATAGAAATACAAATTCAACTTTTCTATGTGAATCTAGGCAGCTAGGTGGCTCCATGGTATATAGAGAAAAGATCTCAAATGAGGAAGATCTGAATTCAAATCTGACCTCAAACACTTACTAGCTATGTGATCCTGAGCAGGTCATTTAATCTCTGTCTGCCTGAGTTTTCTTAACTGTAAAACAAAGATAATGGCAGCATCTTCCTTGAAGGATTATTATCAGGAACAAATGAAACAATATTTTTAGAGCATTAAGCAGAGTGTCTGGTGGGAGATGCTTTATAAATGCTTATTCCTTTCCCTTTTCCTGTGGCACCCTCTCTGGGCTACTCCACCCATATAGAAGACATAGATTGGATCCCATTGGAGGGGATGATATTGGTTCCAGGTTTAACATACTACAGGAATATAGCCTATGTGCCCCCACCAGTGTGTTTACTTTTACTCTAATCAGATAGAGTATACAATTAGGTCAAAGCAAAAGCATTTAGTGAAATGTCATAGCATGGAAAGTAGTAAAAACAAACAAAAAAAATTCACCCTATCTTTCACAAATTCACAGCATAATAGGAAAAAAATGACACCCATAGACTATATTAGTGAGAAAAACTTGGATTCAATTCTTGCTTCTGACACATTGGCAAGTAATTTAACCTCTCAGTACCCTGCACAACTAAGACTATAAATTTCAGGAAAAAATGACTATTGTATCGGTCAAGGGAATTTTCTCACTGAATGTTCCCTGCCCTAAAGAAATCACAATTCTAGAACCCAGGTATATAAAAAAGAGAGGCTTGTACATTGTTTCAAATGGAGCCATCTCTCTATAACTGTATCTAGAACTACACCTTGCAGATCTTATCATTGTTGTTAAAGTGTCCTAAACTTATTTCTTAAGGTTTTACCCAGAAAACAACTTTCTGTGAGAAAATGGATGGGTAGAAGGATGGTTAGGTGGGCAGATCACATTTTTAATTTCTTCCTTGTGAAGTAATGGTCCTGTTCTGGTGCTGGATATCTCTTCTGCCATAGATCCCCAGAAGATTGTTGGCTCCTTTAATGGCTAGGGGAGATGGTGATATGTTGATGAGGGTGGGTGGAACATCTCTGGAATGACTGTAAACAGGATTAGTCTATTGACTTGGTATTTGCTTATTTGTCCCAGAGGAGACTAATTATGTGTCTAGTAGCCCATGCATTATAAGGGTCTGGGATGTTTATGTGCAGACACGTTTAGGTATCTCCTTGGCCAGTTTTCAAATTAATGAGTTAACTCTAACAATATTGGCTGAGATATACGCAATCTCTGAACTGTATCAGGAACACAATCCAGGTTACATTTCAAAGTCTGGATTCCATTCTCGGAGGTTTGGATGGGGGGCAGGATTGGCATGGGAGCTTGAAGTTGTGGAGCCTGAACATGCTCCCATTGCCCCTCAGTTCTGGACTCTTGATGCCAGCAGAGTATCTTTTCTTTATCTGGTTTTGAAGGAATAGTATGGTGCATATGCAGAGCCTTATGCAAAACATATACCTCAATGTAGATAATTAGAAGAAAATGAATGGCTCTCTAGGTCAAGAATAGCACCACAAGTTCTTGCCACATGTTGCTAGCTCCCTATTGAGTAGAAATGTTATCTATCTATCAATTTATTTCTACCTCTATTTATCTACCTATTCATCCATCCATCTATCTATCTATCTATCTATCTATCTATCTATCTATCTATCTATCTATC
>JAJPUD010004764.1:83437-93815 GCA_023553655.1 Myrmecobius fasciatus | reverse complement strand
ATCTATCTATCTATCTATCTATCTATCTATCTATCTATCTATCTATCATCTAATTACCTATCTGTCTGTCTGTCCATCTATTTCTACCTCTATCTATCTCTATCCATTCCTCTATCTATCTATCTATATCTATCCATCCATCCATCTATCATCTAATTACCTATCTGTCTGTCCATCTATTTCTACCTCTATTTATCTATCTCTATCTATCCATTCATCTATCTATATCTATCCATCCATCCATCCATCTTTCTTTTTTTCCTTTTTTCTTTGCTTCTATCTATGCATTTATCTTCTAACACCTATTTACCTTTTATCTGTCTTTCTACCTATCATCTAGCTATCAATCACCTATCATCATCTATCTATTTCTCATTTCTATTTTAATTTAATTCTAATTTAAAATTGATTATCTATGTATCCATCATTTGTTTATCATCTAACAACTCTCAATCACCCATCAATCTATCTTATCTCTCATCTATTAACTACCTATCATCTATATATGTATATATCTATATTTACAAATCCCATATTTAGATATATGTATCTATCCATGGGTATCTCTAGCTATATGTCCCTATAAACATGTGCTTTTTATCTATTCATGGCATGGTGGATGAAGGGTTGATTGGAGTGAAGAAGCCCCAGAAGACGTAGGTCCTTCACAGTAATGCCTACTGTGTGTGTGTCATCTCAGTAGTCAGGTAACTTCTCAGGGCCCTTGGCAACTGGATCTCTCTAGGTGAGGGCGTAACCTCACTAGGAAGTTCCTTCAATGTCAAATTAACATTAGAAATGGGATCCACTGAAATCTCCTCAAGGATCCTTGGGGACTACATATTGGAGACTAAAAGATAATCATTTCTGTATTTTATTGCATTTTATTTTGTTAAATATTTCCTAATTGCATTGTAATCTGGTTTCTGTCACAAGTGAGGGTGTTGGGGATCATCCCTGGTTATCACCTCTTCTCCACGCTAATGAAATCACTTGTCCAGTCCACAGTGTACAGTGACTTTCACTTATATAATTCTTCAGCTTTTGCAAAGTGTTTTACAAATACGTCATTGTGTCCTCATAACAACCCAAGGATGTGGGCTGCTCTTATTAACTTCATTTTATAGATAAGGAAAGGTTAAGTGACTTGCCCATTCTCCCACAGCAACTAAATGTCTGAGATGGGATTTAATGTCCGTCTTCCTTATTCCAGCTCTAGAGTTCGAGATATTGAGCTACCTAGTCACCTCATATAATTGTGTGTCTATGTACACCTTGTATATTACTATGCACTTATGGATCTATGTACATAGTATGACTATATCTATAAATGTAGGCACTATGAACATATATGTACATATGGGCACATGCATATAGCCTCTAACCTCTATAAATCTGGGCATCAGTGAACATGTTTATATATGTGCTTGTGTACATATGCATGTAGCATGGATAATTTCTATTTATGTGGTTATTTGTGTACATATATTTACATGGGTGCTTATATATATGCATGTGATATCTATAAAAATAGGCATTTGTGAACATGTATATGCATGTATGTTCTTGGATATTTGTGTATATCGTATGAATAATATCTATGAATATAGACATTGCGTATATGTACATATCTACATACGTGCTTACATATGTCTATTGTCTATATGCCTCTATATATTGTGTATATGTAATATCTATAAAATTAGGCTTGTGTGAGCATGTATATGTATGCATGTGCTTGGATATATACATATATAATATGAATGAGATCTATGAATATAAATGTCCATGTGTATATGTCCATCTCTGTGTGTTTATGTCTATTGTCTATATGTCTATATATAGTGTGTACATGTATATTATATATCTATAATATCTATAAATATAGGTATGTGTGAACATAGATCCATATCTATACTTCCTTGTGTGTGTACACCCACAACCCACATACATGTTTACATACGTGTGCAAATGCACACGGCTAAACCCAAACCTCTCTCTAGCAGGGTTCTTGACATTTATTTCCTCCTCAAATTACCTTTTTAGTAACAAAATCAAATAGAGGAAGCAAAATGTAAGCGAGGGGCCAGGCCTGCCTTGACTGGCTCAAGGCAGGGAATGCATGGTTAGCCTCAAAAGCAGGAAGCCCAGGGAATTCCCCCAGAAGCCTCCTCATTAACCTCTCCCACCTAGAAGCAATGCATGGGAGCAGGGGTGAGCTCATGTGGAGGTGGCTCCTTCCCTGTTTTCTCCTCCCCCATTACCCCTTCCCTTTAGTGCTTGGGATTATACAGCTCAGAAAAGCAGGCCCTACAAAAGCTCTGGTGGACTCCTTCCAGGCAGGGGGTCTTTTGTACATGTTTTCCTTGGGGTGTCTGACAAAGCCTAAGATACCTTCTCAGAATTGTGCTTGTTTTGGTTTGTTTTTTTTTTTTTAATGATAATTTAAGGAATTCTAAATTTCAAAACAAAAACAATAAACCTGTAAAGTTCTCCCCTTCCAAGCAATTGGCCCTCCCCTGAAATCACCTAGATTTCTGGTTAAGAGCCCCTATTCTAAAGAGTCTTGTCCTGAAGTCAGGAACTTTAACCAAATTTATTCTCTTTTTAGTGAATAGAAAACTTTTTTTTTTAGCAGAAGAAAGGAGGTAGGAAAGCTCAATTTACAATGTTTGCAGATGTTTGCAGTGCTAGTATCAGTGACCACCTGGCAGGGGGCTCAGAGAGAAGCTCTTGGGGCTTTGGATGGATCAGTTAACCCAGAACTCTACTTTCCTTCAATCCCTGATGAAACCCATAAGAGGCTTCTGGAAATTCAGTGTGACATGGGATTGGGGATTGGGGTGGGCTCCAGGACGGGAGAGCAAGACTGGGAACATTTCTTGTTCTATAACTCATCCAGTAGTCAAGGACATCTTTGAAGTGGAACTGAGTTGGATTCCATGAAAGTGTGTTCTAAATCCAAAGGGGGTCCAGAGAATCTGGTTTTCTCAGAGAAAATGATGGTATAGAAGATTTATACATATACATATACATATACATACATCTGATAAATGGTTATCTTTTTCTAGGAGGAAAGTTGGTCTAGTGGAAAGAAAGCAGGATTTAAAGGTAGCAGAGACAGCCTGGGGATAATGGATTTGAGATCAGCAAGATGTGGATCAGAAGCTTTCTATTTGTGTGATTCTGAGCAAGTCTTTCATTTCTCGGTGCTTCAGTTTCTTTATCTGTAAAGTAGAGATCATAAGAGCGTTTACCTTCTTGGGCTATTGGGAGGCTTGAGCATTAAGCATCTGACCGACCTTACAGTGTGCTAGAAATCTGAGTTGTCAGGAAGAGGAAGAGGTTGGGAAACAGGATTAAACTGAAGGCCTTTTGGAAGCAGATGCCCGCTTTGAGGGGCAATGTGAATTGACAAAAAGAATACAACTGGCTTATTTGCTGGGCATGAAAATGTAAATTAAGTTAGAAGGGCTAAGGTAAGGGCTGTCCCAGCTCTCCAGCTTACAGTGAAAAGTGGGCATTTCCAGGGAAACATTGGCTTCATGGGACCAGTGTCGTTGGCAGGGTGGTTAAAATATGCTGGATGGAGTATTTCACAAGGAGGTTGGATCAGAGCATATTCATCATGTTCAAAGTTGGGCAGCCTGATTTAGGGCCTCCTGGTACCATCCATCAAGTCATCAATCAAGCATTTTGAAAGCACCTACTTTGTGCTGGGCACTGGACTGGGCATTTGGTAAACAAAGGCAGTGGCACCATGTGGTCTGCCCTCTGGAAGTTCCTATTCTTGGGGAAGGGGCAACTTGGACCCAGAAGTAGATTTGCTGAGCTATGGAGGGCAGAACATTGGCTCTGGTCTGAGGTTTCACACTGCTTGTGGGATGCTGGATGAGTGGCTTTTCCTGGGTTGTAGCTGCCTCCTCTGTGAAATGAGAGGGTGGGATTAGAGAACACCCAAGGTCTCTTCTAGCTTTAGAGCTAAAATTGGATAGCAAACATAAAGGAAGTTGGGGTTGGGGCAGTAGCAATTAAAGGGACAAAGGGGGAAATACGTTAAATATGCAATCCCTTGGTACAGTTGGGCAACATGGTACAGTAGAAGGAACTCTGGGTTTGCAATCTGAGGACCAAGGCTCTATTTTCTTGTGTTATCTTGGGTAGGTCACTTAATTTCTTTGCATCTCAGTTTGCTCATCTGTAAAATGTGTGGACTGGATTAGATGATCCCTAAATAACTTCTGACTCCTTGAGATATGATCAAATAAAAATGATAACAAAATAATCAAAGCTGAATGCTATGAGTTTATGAAGACCAAACTTGGTCCCAAAGAAGAGATGTAGAAATGTCCTTCCCTTCTCTCTTTCCAGAGGTGGGGATCTATGGATTTGGAATACTGGATACTGTATGTCAGATTTTTTGAGATATTGATTAGTTTTGCTGCGTGCTTTTCCTTCTCTATTTTATTTCTCCTTATAAGAGAGATGATAAATTGAGAATTATTGGTGATGTACAAGTAAAAGATGACAGCTAGTTGGTTCAGTGGGCAGAGCTCCAGACCTAGAATCAGACAGAGCTGAGTTCAAATGCTTATTAGTTGTGTGACTCTGGGCAAGTCACTGAATCCTGTTTGCAGGATTTAGTATAAAATGAGCTAGAGAAGGAAATAGCAAACCATTCCAGTATCTTACTTAAGAAAAGCCCAAAAGGCTCACCGAGACTCAGATATAACTGAAACAATTGAATGATATGAACAAAATATCCATTATTATTATTATTATTATTATTTTAATGAGGGGCTTAGACTAGATAACTACTAAGGTCTCTTCCCAGCTTGCAGATCTGTGATCTATAATCAATGGCATCATGAACAGAAATCTGTGCTGTCTCGGTTTGAGGCTGGCTTGGATTTGTTCAATGAAAGTGACATGCTATGAAAGCCATATTCTCTGAGGATCATTCCGGGTGTCAGCCCTTTCATGTTCTTCATTACTGCGGTCATTTGCATATGCAGAACATCTTAACCTGATTTAATTTCTTCTGCTTTGGCTCCTCATAATCTGGAATCCATTTCGTACTCCTTTCCCCATACTGGTAGATCTCCTGGACATGTGGGAACTTTTGCAGGTCATTGACTATTTTCTCTGAATAAGACACAGTGTAAAAGTGTGTGTGTGTGTGTGTGTGTGTGTGTGTGTGTGTGTGTGTGTGTGTGTGTGTTAGCAAGGGGTTGGGAAAGGAGCTGGAGGGTAGACACTTAATTTGTCAACTATTTTAATCACTCTTTGAATCTTTTTAAAAATCACTTGTAGTGATGCTGCTGTTATTGCTACTGCTCTTCTTCTTGTGACTGCTGCTGCTGTTGTTGCTGTTACCAGTACTGTTGCTGCTGCTGTTGTTACTATTGTTGCTATTGCTGCTGTCTTTGCTATTGCTACTATTACTGGTACTGTCTTTGTTGCTATTGTTGTCACTGCTGCTCTTGCTGTTGTTACTGTTGCTGTTGCTGCTATTTTTGTGGGTGCTGCTACTGCTGTTGCTCTTGTTGTTGCTACTGTTGCTCTCGCTGCTATTATTATTACTGTTGTTGCTATTTTGGTGGCTGCTTTTATTATTGCTGTTATTATTTTTGTGGTGGCTGCTGTTTGCTGCTGCTGTTATTGTCACTATTGTGGTTGTTGCTTTTGCTGTTGCTGCGGTTGCTATTCCTGCTATTATTGTTACTGTTGTTATTTTTGTGGTTGCTGTTGCTATTCCTGCTATTGTTGTTACTGTTGTTATTTTAGTGGCTGCTATTATTACTGTTGTTGCTATTTTAGTGGCTGCTTTTATTATTGCTGTTGTCATTTTTGTGGTGGCTGCTGTTGCTGCTGCTGTTATTGTCACTATTGTGGCTGTTGCTGCTGTTGCTATTCCTGCTATTGTTGTTACTGTTGTTGTTATTTTTATGTTGTTATTCCTGCTATTGTTGTTATTGTTGTTGCTTTTGCTGTTGTTGTTGCAGTTGTTAGTGTTGTTATCATTTTGTGGCTGTTGCTGTTGCTGTTGCTTTTGTTGCTATTGTGGCTGTTGCTGTTGCTGTAACCGGATCTGAATCTGAACCCTAAGAGGGAACTCTCCAGTAGCTTCTCCTCCCAATGCAGAATTGCCTGCAGTTTCTGGGGGGCCATGGTGCCTGGAGCTGAGAAGGCTGTTTGAATGGGTCAGAGTCACTTTACTTCTCAGATTGCAGACCCTTTTCTAGGATCACATTTCTAGAATAGAACACAATAGAAATAGGAAAAAAACACAAGAGTCAAGTTGCTTAAGCTCCCTACTCTAAGACTAGAAAATTCAGAGCAGGTGCAAATCTATTGTGGTGAAGGGAGTTTCCTTCTCCAGGAGTTCTGTATATGTTGAAATCCCAGGGCCAGTTTAAAAATTGTCCATGTCAGATAAACCACAAATTTAAACATTTATTTATTTATTTATGTTTGCATGGCAGTGGGGTTAAGTGACTTGCTCAGGGTCATACCACTAGAATGTAAATATTTAACATTGTAATCTTAACAACTAAATGAGGGGGGAAAACCCAAAGAAAATCCAAAAAAACCTATTAATGTTGATGATGATTTAGCAGGGGCTAGAGAAGGGGATACAATTATTTTCATGCAAAGATACATTGGTTTAGAGAAAAGTAGGGGTAAGGGCAGCCACACACACACTGCCTGATTGGAGTGAAACACACAGAATTTTCTTAAACTCGGTGTTTTCTGAAAAAGTGAAAGGAAATTTTAGATCAGAGGTTCTGGGTGTAAATTCTACCCTATCATTTGTTACGTTGCTGATTTTGAATTAGTCTTATTAACTCTTTTGGTCTCAAAGTCCTCAATCAATAAAATGGCGGCTGGGTCTGGGGGGTGGATTAAGAGGACTCTGAGGGCCCTTCTAGGTCCTGAAATCTGCCTACGACTTCTTATGGTCATATCCTACTAATTCCATTTGTAAACAATCATAGACACATGTTTTAGGGAACGTATTTTACATTTCCCACAAACGCACACACCCAAGCCGGCCAGACTGATTCTCATGTCACAGATGAATATCTTTTCATTACTTTATCACCACATGTTTAACTAGATCAACTTTTCAATCCTAGTGCGTCAGAAAGAGCCTTCACACTGTTGAAAATGGGCTTGTGTTGGCAAGAGTCTCTTGAACCTCATCTGATGGGGCTGTTTACTTGTCTGGGATTTTCTTCCTGGAAGATGAATTCATCAAAAACTAAACAAATACATGATTTGCAACTGTTTTCTTTTTCTTGGTATTTATTTTACTGCTAATAATATAGCTTTTCTCAATAAAAAAACAAGAAAAAATATACATGTATGTATACACACATATGCACATATTGTTTTCCTTTCTCTCTATATTCTAACAATCACAGTGTGTATGGATGTATATGCACACGTACACATATATACATCTATATACACATCTATGTATCTATCTATATCTATGTATGTGTATATATATGTTTGTATATATGTATACATATACATGTATATATACATATACACATGTATGTATACAAATATATATATGTATATACATATATATATATATATAAATATATGTTTATACACTCACACACACACACACACACACACACACACAGAGCACTTATCCAGGGTCCAAATATCTAATGTATCTGTCTGATCCATTCTCTTGGGACTGAAGGAAATGGCTTGTCTATAAAATTCCCATTACCTGCAAAATTCCTGCAGCATTCATGGTTGGTACTGTCCCGTTGAGTAATAAAGGCCTGTATTTAATGAACTCCTAAGGACACCATTTAAGCTCCAGGACTGCTAGTCAAGCTTTCTTTTTATTCTTTTGATTGCATTGCCATATGCTTATGTTGGGGGGTGGGGATGGGGAAGGAGAGGGAGTAGTTCATTAAAAAAACACACACGCACACAATTCTATTGGACTGGAGTAATTTGTAGCTTATTGACTAAGTTCAGAGACTTGGATTTCCCTTATCAGGTTCCAGAAGGCAATGAATAGTGGCAGAAATGTCTGTTCTGTTTCCCCTGTGCTATAGAGCAATGAACCAACTTCAAAGCCTCCTCAAGTCAGTTTAATTTAGTTAAGTATTATACAGTTTGCATTTTATCTGAAAAATAAAAAAAGAATAAACCAGTACTTTGGGAAGCAGATTTTGGAAATAAAAAGCAAGCCACTGAAAATCAACTATATTTTTCATTAAGAAAATGCTTGCACAGCATGGAGAGAAGGGGACTGCAACTAATTCCAAATGCAAGTTTTATTTCTACCATGATTTCAAGGACCTAGAATATTCTTGAATATTATCTGAATAATTTCTTTCTAGCTCTCAAATCCCATTTGGTGAACCAGAGGGGATCCTTTTGGCTTTTTGATACTCATATTTCTGATTGTGATTATGAAATTAGAATTCATTTGTACAAGATCAAAAAGGAATCACATAGTGAACTTGGAAAAGATATGCTTATGGAGAGACATTTTGTGGCTCAGGCTAAAGGTACAAGGAACAATGGAAAGAGATGATGGGATGGCAAATGGGGTTGGGATGGCAGGAGACAAAATACATTTGTTAGGAAGAATATAATTTTGGAAAGATACAAAGATTTTGGTTTCTGATCGACTTTTATTCTTTCGTTATAATTTTGACCTTACCAAAGTCTTTTCCTGATATTTCTTCATGAAATGAAGGTTATTCTGAGTTCTTGGAATCTATGATACCAGCATGGCATAAATAAGGTCTGAAAGACCTACCAAATGAGAAAGATTTCAGTAATCTGACATCAATATTACAGAACCCTATTAACTACGTGGTGCTTGATTTTCTAGGATGAGACAGGGAACCTCCAAAGATTTGTCAGAGAATGATTATTGACTATTTTGGGGGATTCCTGTCAAATAGTAATGCCTAAATTAATTTAGAAAATATCGCTAAGGATTTCTGAAGTCCTGATCAAGAAGCAAAAGACCTTAGGGGTAAAATTAGTATTTCTTAGTGAAAACAGAGGTCTCATCAGGAAAGGTGAAAGTGAAAGTGATCAACTAGTTAAGAAAATGTTCTTTGGGAATGAGATTTGGATTTCTGTAATGTAACTTAAATTATTGAAAAAATGTGCTTTTTGCTAGGGGTTGAATAACCTTAGTAATGTCTGTTTAAACAAACAGAATCCAACCAATGCATTATCTTATAAATTCAGTCAAAAAGTTTTTAAACCAAAAAGGAAAAGGAGGAAAAATAATCTATACATATCTACCTATCTACATACATACATGCACAGATCTACACACCATGTTACTCTTCCTCCCCTCCCCAAAGAGCTACAGCGTAAGAAAAATAATAGTAGAAAACCTCAAGAAATAATCTGCAAATGAATATATTTTAACCTTTTCTTTGTCAGTGCTTTTCCTTTAATTATCACTATCATTTCTAAGACTATGCTAAATAACCATGGTAAGGATAGCTAGTCTTGCTTTAATCTTGTGCAGAGTGTGAGGGATTCTACAATTTCATCATTATAACTAATGCTTTCTTGTAGATTCAGATAAGTGCTTGTGTTTCGAACAAAAGTGTTCTCATTCCTATACCCTTTGTAGTGTTTAAAAAAAGGACACATGTATTTTATCAAAGACTTTTTTGGGGTATTGATTGATATTTTTCATGGGAAAAATATTGCATTTGGAATCGGAAGACTTGGGGTTGTATATCATCCTGCACAAACTATGTCATCTTGGGAAGTCATTCATTTTCTCTGGGCTTCAATTTCTGAGATTGTGGAAGATGAGTTTTATAGGTGGATGAGTCCTAAGTTTCTATAAATAAATGATATAATATTAGTTATTCCCATTAACTAGACTAATTGCCGTGATTTATTATAGTAATTATTTTCCCAATACTGAGCAGTTTTGTGCTTCTTGCATTAATCCAGTTTGATCTTAATGATTTTTGTTATCATCACTATTAACATTTTACAATAATATTTATTAGTGATATTAATCAGTAATATTCTTTTCCTCTCTTATCCTTACACGGCTTAAGGAATAGGATATTTGTTTCATAAAAAGAATTTGGTAGTGTACAATCTTTCTAAATTTTTGAAAGCAGTTTTTGTAGTACAAGAATTGGCTGAGACTTTCAGAAGTGAAGAGGGAAGGAATTTTAGGTGTGGAGGATAGTAAGGGCCAATAGTATCATAGAGTGTGTAGAGGGGAGTCTCTCTAAGTGTAAGTAGAAAACTAAGAAGGGGCCAAGTGATATAAGTCTTGAAATGAGGGAATAAAGAGATTAATGTGAGAGAGAGAGAGAGAGAGAGAGAGAGAGAGAGAGAGAGAGAG
>JAJPUD010004764.1:42230-74215 GCA_023553655.1 Myrmecobius fasciatus | reverse complement strand
GAGAGAGAGAGAGAGAGAGAGAGAGAGAGAGAGAGAGAGAGAGAGAGAGAAACTTTTTTGCTAACTACTGGGGTTACAATTAAAAGCAAGTAGGACAATTCTGACTTCAAATTTGCCTTTTAATGAGTCAATCAGTCAGTTAAAACATTTATTAAGTGCTCACTAGGTATCAGGAACCCTACTAAGTGCTTGGGGATACAAAGAAAGACAAAAACAGTCTCTGCTCTTAAAGAACTCATAGTTTAATGGGGGAACTATGTATACGATTACACATAACAGAATAAATTGGGAATAATCAAAATAGGGAAGGCAGAAAAGGGGGAAAACTTCTACAGGGGAACTGGGAGAGGCAGAGGGTTATATCAACTACAATTTGAGATGTACTAGAATTTCTGGAGAGGCCCAGAACCGAGCAAAGAGGGCCAACCCTAGCTGGCGAGGTTCAAGGGCACCCCATTTTCTGGTGGGAATGGAGTGGAGATGACGGCTTGAATGGATTGGAGACAGTATGGCTAGAGGTCTCTTCCACTTTTGGTCCTATGACTATGCTTTCCTGGATTCTATGGGATGACTGCTCCATTCGGATGCATCTTGCTACCCTTTAGGCATGAACAGAGAGACTGAGCATTTTCTGCTACAGGAACGAAGCCCAGTATTAGTCTAAGAATGGTTTAATGCGAATTGTTAACTTAATACAGAGGTGAAATCACTGTTGGCTGTGGATCTTAGATTTGGTCCAACTCCATTTTACAGATAAGGAAACTGAGGTCCAGAGTCTTAAAGGTAATAAATGGCAGAAGGAAAGTGAGAATCCATTTCTTCTGCCCCAAATCTATTACTCCCTTCACTGTACCAATTGTTCTGAAAATAAGCCATGGGAGGTTCCTTCAACTCCATCTCATGGAATGATTTTTTTTTTTTTTTTTTTTTTTTTTAGTTTTTATCAAAAGAAAAGAAACCTCACCTATTTCTCTTACTCTGTATTCTCTCTCCTCAGGCTGCAGTTATGAAGGAAATACCTACAACAGCTCCCTAAAATGGCAGGTCCCAGGCAATCCCTGTGTTCTTCACCAGTGCCAGGTAAGAAGACCGGCCAGGAGTTTTAGTCCTTTCCAAAAGGATTCTGTTGACCCTTTTCAACCACTCCCTTCATGTAAAAGGAACCTCCAGTCTTGCAACATTTATCAGGATGTTGAAGGACCCCGGGACAAGTTAGGTCTCAGAAACACACAGCTGAATTGTTCAACTTCGTGGAATGTTGTTGGGGGGGGGAAACTCCATAAGATGCATAAGACCTTGGGGAAAACGCAAGTCTTCCTGTGAAGTCAGTTTTCGGAAAGACGTGAAGTCCAATAAGCAGAAAAGGGGTTTTGTTTAAGTGTATATGTTTTCTTTCTTTGATTTAGAGTCATTTTGAAAGTCAGCCAATCTGCAAATTGTATTAAATCTAAGCAATTAGTATTCGGGAACCTCAATGATGTCAACCTGCTAGCTTCAGAAAAAAATCTGATTTTAGCCCCTAACTGCTCCAGGGAGACTGAGCCTAGCTGAGTAGGGAAAACAGAGATCATATCCCAACTTGGTGAAAGGGCTCCAGGCTCTGGAGCATTGCAGAACTAGGGTGAGGGGGGTGAAGGGAAGCTTTTTTCCCCCAAATTTTCATTGAAATGGCCCTAAAAATGCCCCCCCCATTTCTTTGGGGGTATTTATGAAAACTGTATATAGGGGAAAAAAGAGGGGCTTTCCTTCCTTTTAAGTGCTGTTATGATGTTAAGGAAGGGAAGAGTTTTAATCCAAATAAGGAAACTGAGGGAAAGAGAGGATCACATGAGTTGATTGTGGTTTCCATCTTAATCAGCAGCTGGGGCAGGGTTTGAAATGAGATCCCCTAATGTCATAGCCAGGGATCTGCCTCTTTTAGGCTGGTATTGGTCCATTGTCTGGAGGATAATCTCAGCTCTCATCAAACACAGCAGGATTTGGGGATAGGAAATTTGGATTTAAAGGAGTCAGGTCCTGGAAAGAATCACTACATTTGATAATGAGGATGATGATGATGATGATGCTGACAATAAAGTAGACATTTACATAGTGCTTGAAGGTTTGCCAAGAACTTTTGACAGAGCATTTCAGGGACTCTTCCCGGTGTGGACCCTTTCTAGGAAATGCTATTATTATCATACTTATTTTCTCAAAGAATGTTTTATTGCTCTGTTTTCTTTTTACATTATAAATGTGTACAGATGACGCCCATTTCCTGAGAGGTCTCTTGTAACAAAGGAAAACTGTTAAGTAAAACTAATAAGAGAGTGACCTCATCTGAAAGTACATGGTAACATTTCACCTCTCTAGCACTACGCCCTAACTCTCTATTAAATTAAAAATGAATAAAAAAAGGATTTTCTTGGTCTCCTGCCTCTCACTCCATTGGAAAAAAAGAAAAAAACCCAAATTTCTTGTAATAAATATGCATCTCAAGGAAAACAGATTCCTTCAATATATACATATATACATAGTACATAGTACATAGTACATAATACACACCACACACACACACACACACACACACACACACACTTATTTATTTATTTATTTATCAAGAGCCTGGGAAAATGGCAAGCTAGTTGAGCTTTGTTTGGGGGATGGGGAAGAGGGAGGAGAAAAGCTGGGCCCCCCTGCAGGATACCCAGTGCCAGCTGGAAGTAATGGCCCTACAGAGGAAGAGGAGAGAAGAAAGGGAGTGGTGAGGTGCTGAAGACAGATTTTGCTAGTTGTATAAGGTTTCTTTCATCCAATCTTTTCAGAATAGCCTTTAAAAACACCTTTGTACAGATTTTAGATTAAAAAAGGAAAACCAAATACCTTCCTTTCTTCAAATCTTTTCTCAGGTTTTCTCCTCTTATCCCAGTTCGCCTCCTTTCCTGTTTCTTCTTCCTGCTCTGCTCTCCCCATTGGCCTCCTTCCCTTCCTCTCTCCCTTCTCTTCTCCTCTTCTCCCCCTTTCCTCAGGCAGCCAGTGTTTATTAAACATTTGCAAGGTTCCAGACATAGTGGCAAACACTAGGAACACAACAAAAGGCAAAAAACAGGGATTCGCCCTCCCAGGGGACTTGGAGTCAAATGGAGGAGTTGACCCTCAAGTAATTG
This sequence comes from Myrmecobius fasciatus, assembly GCA_023553655.1. NCBI lineage: Eukaryota > Metazoa > Chordata > Mammalia > Dasyuromorphia > Myrmecobiidae > Myrmecobius > Myrmecobius fasciatus. The sequence goes on along the minus strand of JAJPUD010004764.1, from coordinate 71,069 downwards.
TACATGAAAGTTATATGCAGTGTAAATGGGAGATAAACTCCAAGGGAAGGGGCAAGCAGTGTTATGTGTGTGTGTCTGGGGTGGCTCTGGGAGGACACTGGGCAAGCACTCTGACAGAAGGTGGGCTTTGAGCCAGGAGGCCGAGGTACGGAAGGAGGTAGCCCAAGACTGGGGGACAATACCAGAGAGGCCCAGGATCTGGGAGATGAAATATTATTTGAGGACAGCAAGGTGATCAGGGTGATCTAATGATCCGAGGAGTGGAGGGAAGGAAAGTATTGGGAGGCCAGGGAAACTGGAAGGGATCAAGTTATCAAAAGCCAAACAGAGCTTTTATATTTGCTGTCCCAAGGGACATGGTCAGACCTGTACTTTGGCATCCGACTGGACGACAGACTCGAGAGAGGAAGTGTGAGGTCACAAGAACCTCACGGTATCAGGTGAGAGAAGGGGCAGGGGCGAGAGACTTGAAGGTAGAAATAAGACTTGGACACAGGTCGGATGTTAGCCTGGGTGACTGTCACAATGGAAGGGCCCAGGTAGTAGTAGTAGGAAAGCCTGGAAGAGGGAAGGATTTCAGGAAAAAGTTATTGAGTTCTGTTTTGGACATGCTGAGCTTGAGATGTCCCTCCTCTCCTCCCTTCTTCCCTTCCTGTTCTTCTCTCCGTTGTATTTTATTTCCTCCTTATTCTTCCTGTCTCCCCTCTGTTCCCCATCTCCCTTCCCTTTCCCTTCTCCCCTCATCTCATTTCCTCATTCCATTATCTTGTTCCCCTTTGTTCCTCTCCTCTCCCTTCCAAATGGGAACGGAGACCACAACCCCACTAAACCTCTTAACACACCCTCTTTAAGGATTATAACTAAGAGAGGGAAGCAAAGAAATATTCTGTGGCTTGGCCCCCATTGGGGAAATCATTAGATCTGAGACATCAGGCCCTTTCATCTCTCCAACGCTTTTCCTCCCAGGGAACAAGGGGGCAAGGTAAGCTTCTCTCCTTGATGGTTTTGTTTCCTCTGAAGATGGTTGCCAGATTCTTGCCCATTTTCCTGCCAGCTGAACTCAGAGAGGGGCCTCCTTTATCTGAAATGTCCACTGGCCAAGTTGAAGACTGTCTTAGGGATGTTTCTGTGTCCTCAAAAAGGGGGAAATAAATTTACTCATTCCCTACTCTAAGCACATGTCCCCATGAACCATATTTTCCCACCCTGGAGTTGTTAAAAATAATCTAACTATATTCCTTTTACATAACCTCGCTAAAAGTCAGCCTCCTTCTTGAAATCAAGATTGTCTATTTTCAGGATATAAAATGCTCTAATGAGGTCATGTTCTCAAAGTCCTTTATAAACTTTAAAGAGCTCTGTCAATGGGACCTGTTATTATTATCATAACGATCATTGTGGTTAATTCCAGTTCCCTTTGGGAGTTTCCTTCCTAGAAATTTTAGTATTCTGGGGTTGGGAGAGAATCGAGAACTCAATTTACAAATTCATTTCACTGGGGTTCAAAGATCACGTAGGAGGTTATTCAGAAGGAAACACAGACTAGTAGGACAGTTTTGAAAGGAGCATGTAACCTTTACTACATGCTTTCAAAAAGCAATTGCCATGACATGGAAATTCACAGATTTAGATTTTCTTTTGCTTGTGTGTATGGAAATTCTCTCTTTAGTATTTAGTTTCAGTAAAAATTTTTTTAAAAAGAAAGGGTAGAGATGACTCAAGAATTTTTCCCCCTCTCCTCTCCCCACTGAAAACCAGAAGCTCTTGTGGGCAAGAGAGTGGAGATTTTGTTAGATAAAATTTGCTGCAGGGGCATTTCATTTCATGTTTGATAATCTACGTGGATGGGGGGGAGACAAATAATGGGTGCATGAGGGGACAGATGTAGAAAATGATTGGCTCATATTTGATTCAGACATACTAAACAACATTGTTTCTTATTTCTCAATAAATTTATAGTCAGTTGATGGTTCAATGGAAACATGATCTGGCTTCAAATGCTGGCTCTATTACTAATCACCCATGTGGCCTTGGACAAATCATTTTATCTCTCTGTGTTTAAGTTTCCTCATCTCCAAAATGAGGGTTATAATAGGCAATCTGAAATAATAATTAGATGTTCAAGCATTGTGACCCAGTGGAAAGACAACCTGGGTTCAAATGCTACCTCTCTTATGGTTTATTGTCCAGCCTTCCTGGATAACACATTACTTTTGACAAGTTAATTTATTTCTCTGGGCCATACTTAGCTGGCTTCTAAAATTCCCTCTAGGTCTAAAGCTATGATTCTCTCATGACATCTGGCATTTAGATGGGAAATGGAAACCTAGAGAGGTTAAATCATTTGCCCTTAATCAAATAGATGATGACTGTATGATGCAGGATTCAAACTGGCCTAGTGCTCTATCCACCATCTTGCCTCTGAGGGTCCTTTCTGGGTCTAAATCTATGATACCATAGATTTGATATGATATGATAGATATGATACCATAGATTGGCTCGTGATACCACGAGCCAATGAAACTCCTGCTTTAGAGAGATGACTCATTTAAAAAAAATGTTATTGATTTTTCTTATGTCAGTCATTTCCAGACATCCTTCCTCCCTCCGTCACATTAGCCTACCCTTTTTAAAATTTGTCATTTTTAAGCCTTCCTTAATAACAATGGTAAACAGTTCGGCAAGAGCTAGTTGATGATTTAACAGCCTTTTATTTTTGCAAAAGCATGATGACCAGGTTATTTCATAACTTCAAAAACAAATGCACAAACTCATGTTTGCAACACCCAGCACCCATCTGTCACTTTCTTTATCAAAAAATAGGGAGGGAAGTTCCATCACTGTTCTTGGGGATCATGATTTGTTTTTGCAATTATTCAGATGTTTTGCTTTCTTTTGGTGTTGTTTATGAAAAATTACTATTATTATGTAATTGCGAGGATGATTCATTTAAAGGGATTTAGCAATATATTGTTCTTCAGCTCGACTTGGAGGAGAAATGAGTTTGGGGAAAGGAATTAAACTTTAGAGCAATATAGACAAGAAGGGAGATCAGCCTCTGGGACAAATTGCCAGGATTTGTCCTAAGGTTGATGAAGCAAGACTACCCAATGGTAGGTGACCTGGGGAAAGGGGACCCATCTCATTTCTGCAATTAACTCCTTAAATGACTAATGTCTGCACAAGTTGACATCCTGCTCAGATAAGAACTTAGCGTGAAGGAGTGCTTTGTAGCATTAGTGACTCTGTTTTTATCGTCCTGGTTTTATTTTCCTGAGGGGGCAAATACTGTCTGTCCTGGGAGAACTCTTGACTTGACTGGCTTGTGGTCCTTTGTTTTTCAGGAAGGAGTTGTGACCAAGGCTGAAATGCGCTGTGTGGTTCATTGTAAAAACCCAATCAAGCAGCAGGGGATGTGCTGTCCCACCTGTCCAGGTAATACTCTTGTGAAGGAACAAAGCCACGCCTGCCCTGGAGGCACCTGGAACCCTATGAATTTCTATGTGAGCTCCAGGTTACATATTAGTTACCTATTAATTGCATATTAGACTAGGACAGGACTTTGTCCCAAATCCCTTATCTTACCTGAATGAGACTCTCTTAGCTGTTCTTCCTAAAATTACTCCCTGGGTCCTGCTGTGATAGATTTTGCATCATTTTAACAAAACTCTGCTAAGAGAAAACTGGTATGTTTATGTGTACGTATATAAAAATATATGTGTAAGTATATACACACATACTTACATATGTATGTGTATCTCTGTCTATCTGTTTATTTGTCTATTTTTCTATTTATCCATCTATCTATCCATCTATTTTTCTTTAACTGCTTAATCACTGCCTTTTTGGGAGAAATGGGAGGGGGGAAAGGAAAGGGAAAAAAAAAGAATAAAGTAAAAATTGCACAGAACAAAAACCTACAAGGAAGCAAAGAAAAGATGAGCAGCTCTGGACACAATGTGTAGTATTTATTATATAGGCTTTCTTGCCTATATAATAAAATTTATTTATATAATTATTATATTTATACATTATATATTTATGTAAATATATTAGATTTATATAAAATAAAAGCAATACATTTTCTTGAAATGGAAATTTATTGCTTTTATTTTAAATCTTCTCTTATGCTCTGCTGTATACTTGACAATTTTCCCCCCTTTCTTATTTTCCTTTAAGGTTAAAATAAATAAATATTTTGTCTTTTATTAATTTTTTCTGGTTACACATGTATATTAATTTTTAAAATAAACATTTCTTTTAACTATGCAATAATGTTGGGAAAGAAAAATCTAAACAAAAGGGGAAAATTATGGGAGAGGAAAAAAACAAAAAAACAAAGTGAACATAACATGTGTTGATTTACATTCAGTCTTCATAGTTCTCTTTCTGGATGTAGTTGGTGTTTTCTGTAAAATAAATAAACAAACAAACAAATAAATAAATAAAACTGGGTAAAAGCGTAAACTCCTATAATAAAATATTGCTACTAATAATAACAGCAACAGCTAGCCTTTACGTAATGCTTTGATGTCTGGAGGGAGAGAAATAAGCATTTATTAAGCACCTATACTATACCAGGCACTTTGCAAATATTATTTCATTTAATTCTTAATAGTAACTCTGGAAGATAGGTGCTACTATTATATCTCTACTTTAGAGTTGAAGAAACTGAGGCAGACAGAAGTTGTGACTTGTCAAGAAGCACACAACTAGTAAATATCAGTCTATATACAGTGCCCATAGCAGATATTTAATAAATGCTCTATCCATTTTGCCACCTGTATCACGGTAGTAATTAAGCTTAGAGCAGAGACTCCTTATTCTAATTAATCTCATTTATCATTTATCTCTTCCCTTCATTAGATTGGTTTAGGAAAATGATTTTCCAGCATGTGCCTATATTTTAAGTGGCTATAGTTCTCTTTGAGGAATCAAGGTTGTTAACTGAACCTTTATCTGAGCTCTATTATTTTTCTTTAGTCAGCTCTAACTATCTGTGACCCTTCTCTAACTCATTTTACAGAGGAGGAAATTGAGGCAGACAAGGTTAAGTGACTTGCCTAGGGTCTCATAGCTAGTAAAGTCTGAGGCTGGATTTGAACTCACAAGAGTTTTCCTGACTCCAGGTGCAGGGCTCTCTCTTCCCAACCTCCTAGCTGCCCCTCTGAAGGTAGGTTTTAGCCCATTGTAGAATTTTGTCTTGGTCTTGGAATTCTATTATTCTAACCTGAAATAGTTGGAGTCAGAGAAATAGTTCAAGGCCAGAATAGATTTCTGTCCCTCTGGATATTTTTTTCTCTCTTAAGCAGAGATGCTCACAATTAGAATAATATGACTAATATGTTTATTTTTGTCATGTTTGTACCCCAAATTCAGTCTACTTAATTTTTTGTATCAAACTAAGTTAGGGCAATTTGAGCTTTCACCCAGGGTTTTGAAATTTAGATGGTCCTGATAACACTTTATCAAGAGAATGTTTGTTTTGTTTGTTTGTTGGGTCTGGACCTCAGATTTCATTTAAATACAGACCTTCCCAGTGTAGAAACTCTCCTCTTTTGAAATTCTCAGGCTTTGGGCAGAAGGTCTGGGACGACTCCGGGATCCCTCAGATATCTACCCTGGGCTTTCTGGCTTGAGGTCAGCCCAGAACACTCTCAATCTTGTAGGTTCTCTTTAGTACCCAGTTTATGCTACTTCCAATGATGGGTAGACCTTGAGATCCCAGTACCTGTATAGCTTCTGGGAAAGCCACAATGTGGGAAAGGAGCAGAGCAAGGTCTGGCCACGGAGGGGTGCAAAAGCAACTTGATGTGGGCAGAAGTAGTGAGGAAAGACCTGGGAACTCCAGAAGAGGACCTGGATTCAATTCCAACCTTATTCCCTATTTAGTCATTTAATCTCTGTGGACTTCAGTTCCTCCTTTGTAAAATAAGGCTTGACTTGAGTTGGTTCACTTGTAGTCTGTGAATTAAATCTAAAATTTCTTTTATTAAAATAAAATTTATTAATTTTTTTTTGTTTTGCTGAGGCAACTGGGGTTAAGTGACTTGCCCAGAGTCACACAGCTAGGACATGTCTGAGAACAGATTTGAACTCAGGTCTTCCTGACTTCAAGGCTGGTGCTCTACCCACTGTGCCACCTAGCTGCCCCTGAACATTTTAATAATTATATTTCAGAGTAATTTAGTCCCTTGGTAATCCTCTATTTTATTTTACACATTTAAAACCATTATTCTGAGAAAGGAGACACTGGCTTCACCGGATTGCCTCAGGAACCCATGGCATAGGCAAAGACCCCCAGGTCCCCAAAGTCCCTTCTGGCTAGGTTGATGATCTGGTGTGTACAGAGTGCGTAAACTTCCTCTTTCCACAAACCTGTCTCCCCAGGGTCACCTTCTCAGAGCATCCGTCTATTCCCCATTTTTCTGCCCCCTTCGAGAAGTAGCCTTTTTTTTAAGTTTCTCTCTGTGGGTGGGTGGGGGCAGGTATCTGGGATCTCACCCACCCTGAGCTCCTTTGAGTCTCAAAGCCACAAGTCTCTCCCAACTTCTCAACTAAGTTTGTCATAAGAAATTACTCTGAGACATATTCTGCCGTCCCTGCCCTGGCACAGAAATGCTTAGCTCTGGTTCTGAGAATGCAGAGCCTGCCGATAATCAGGAGAGTTTATAAGGCCCCCTATCCCAAATATAACTTCCCTTCCCTCAAGCTTGCCAGTCTAAACCAGAAGTGTCAACCACCAAAGACTGAAAGGCTCCCAAGGCCGGGCAAACCAGATTAAAATGTAGTTGGGAAGTATTTCTCTGAAAAAATAAAAAATAAAATAAAACCAAGCCAATTTTAATAGGTGGCTTTTTTTTCCTGAGGCAATTGAGTGACTTGCCCAGGGTCACACAGCTAGAAGGTATTAAGTGTTTGAGGTCAAATTTGAACTCAAGTTCTACACTCTATGCACTGAGCCATCCAGCTGCCCCAATATGCTTTTCTAAGTCACTCTGTAGTCTGCAGGTATAGTTTAGTGACCCTGTGTCTATTTGAGTTTGGCACCTAATGCCCAGAAAATCCCTCCATTGCCTTCTAGGTTTGCCCGACACGATTGAGACCCAAGGGGTCTGCTCTCCACGCTGGGAGGGCCACTGGTAAAAATTCGTTGTGGCTTTCCTGTGTTTTTTTTTTAAGACAAGCATGTGCGCACACACACACACACACACACACACACACAGAGCTAAGTCTGGTGATGAGGAGCCCAGATGTTTGCTGAAAACAGACCTGGGTCTCTCAGTGTATATAGGGCAACTTTCTACTCTTCTCCCGCCTCTGTCCAAGGTAACAACAGGTTGGACCCAGGATATTTCTTGGTCAGGATTGCTTGGGAGTCATCTGAACTTCAGGGGGATTGTCCCAACCTTCTTTCTCCATCCCTAAAAATCTTGTAGGATTTTTAAAAAAATCCCATTAATTTTCTAAGAGTGTCCCATGCTCCCGTATCTTTTCTCTGCTTTGAACACACACCATGGAATTTGGAGAGGACAGTGGCCATTTGTTACCAGGGTCTATCTATATTGATCTTCTGCTGGATGGTGTTCTCTGAGTGCTTCCTTTTAACCAGAAGAAAGGTCATCTCTTAGCACTTTTTGCACTTCCATTTGCACTTCCACTGGTTCTAAAAGGACTTGTGTGGGTACAATAGGATTCTGCAGGTTTGGGAATGCAACTCCTGGCTGTGTGTGTGTGTGTGTGTGTGTGTGTGTGTGTGTGTGATTCTTGTACATTTCAAAATTCTCCCATCATTTTGAAGGGGAGACATTAATGTCTAAAGTACTCCTTTCATTCTCCACACCATTTTCCTTTTCTTTTCATAGGATCATAGTATGCTTATGAAGCCTCACAGAGTAAATGAAGTACTAGAATTGAAGTCAGAAAGAACTGGATTCAAATCTTCCTTCAGGTGCATCTTAGCTGTGTGATCTTGAAGGACTGGCCTCAGTGTTTCCTGATGTGTAAATTGGGAATAATAATAATAGGATCTATTTCTCTGGGCTATTGTGAGGATCAAATTAGATAACATATGTAAATTTATTTTTTTTAATTGCTGAGGCCATTGTGATTAAATGACTTGCCCAGGGTCACACAGTTAGGAAGTGTTTAGTGTCTGAATATAGATTTGAACTCAGGTCCTCCTGACTCCAGGGCTGATGCTCTATTCACTGCATCACCTAGCTGCCCCCGTAAATTACTTTTCATACCTTAACTGTTAGGGTTGTAAGGGACTCTAGAAATTATGGTCTCTAAGCACCTCATTTTAAAAATTAGGGTCATACATTTTTTGTAAGGTCATACATTTAGCTGGTGATAAGACCAGCATTCAAAACCACATCCTTTCCAAGTTTCCCCTGAGATTTTTATCTCCTCCATACTCTCTTCCACTGTTGAATGTTCAAAAATTCTAATTGTTCTTCTTTTTCCTCCTTATTTGATGATTCCTTCCCAAATCTTCAGGGTAATTTGTTTTGTTATAGATTTGTCTGATTTTATAAAGGATTCTTTGCCACAGATAAGGAGAAATTTCCTTTCCCTTCATTTTTTTCTTTCATAGTTGAATTTTCTAGTGTTTACTTCACTCCCCTTCCAATTATCTTGTATTTATTTTCTATGCAATGGAGTTCCATGGAGTTCCAGAAATATTAAGTGTGTCTCTTGTCCTTTTCTCTTGGGGAGAGCCTTCCAGAACCAGGGTTATGTGTCTATATATTTAATAAATGTATCTGATTCTGTCTGTATCTAATGCATCTCCCATGGAGACATGGGTATGTTGTCTCCTCCTATAAAAAGTTAGCTTCTTCAGGACATGGACTATTTCATTTTTGCTTTGTATCACTAGCATCTAGGATGATACTGGGTTCTGTAGTAGGTGCTGAGTAAATGAATGCCCACTTCTTTATTATTTTATCAGTTGATTTATTGTTTGAATGGGGAAGAAGGGCAAAAAAAAAATGGATAGGGAAAAGACGTGTCCTTCAGCTCTGTAGGACAGCAAGAGTCAGAACTTTCCTGGACTAAAGTTTTCATTCCCTTTCAGGATGTGTCTTTGAAGGAGTTCAGTACCATGAAGGGGAAGAGTTTCGGCCTGAAGGGGACAGGTGCACCAAGTGCTTGTGTACGGTATGTACAACCCTGGGTCTTGTAAGGTGTTCTTTCTAAGGGTGCCTACCTGGAAGGATCAGCCTTGGACTTTTCTCTCTGTCTGAAGCACAGCTTGGTGATATTTTGAGCATAGTTTCAAACCAATGTGGGATGGTTGGACTAATTCACAGCTTTGTGTCACCAACAATGGCTGTTTTCTTCTCTTACTATCTTTCCAGTCCGAGCTAGAGTCTCAGAGTTGCTTTATTTATTTATTATTTATTTTTTGTCTTAGTGATTTGGGGCATTTTTATATGGTTGTTTATATTTTGAATTTCTTCAAACTGCTTATTCATCTGTTTGGCAATTTTCCTATTGGGGAATGGCTCTTACTTTGACACATGACTGGAGAATTTTATGGAGTCTTAATATTAAAAAAATGTGGAAATAAACCCTAGGTTGCAGGAGGGGGAAATATCAGTTCTTGACGGGCTGCTTAAAATGTCTCTTTAATCCCACTGAGTTACAGTAGTGACTTAGCAAGACCATATTTTAAAAAAGCTTTTAATCCTTACTAATAAAGAGCAGACTCTCTCAAGATGATTTGGGCCTTGGTAATGCTGCTTGAGATATTAAAGAAAACACATAAGGGTTTTTAGGATCTGAATTTCATCAGGCCAGAATCACATGTGGGTCCTCATAAATCACTAGGGTTGTCAGAACTCTGTCTGACTCTTCTCTACCCGCTCCATCTAGCAGAAAAAGCCCAGAATAAAACAAACACGGCTGACTGAGGTCAGGTCTCATAGGAAGGAGGGAGAGTAGAAAGGAAGAGTTAAGAAGCTTGGAGAGCATGCAACAAGGAAGGAAGAAAGGGAAAGAGGGAGAGAGGGAGAAAAAAGGAAAGAAGAAAGGAATGAGGGAGGAAGAAAGGAAGGAAAGGAGGAAGACAGGAAGAAAGGAAGGAGGGAGACAGGGAAGGAAGGAAGGAGAGAGACAAAGAAGGAGGAAAGGAAGTAAAGAAAGAAGAAGGGAGGAAGGTAGGGAGGGTAAGAGAAGGGAAGGAAGGAAGAAAGGAAGGGAAAAAGGGAGGGAAGGAAGAAAAGAAGAAAGGAAGGAAATGAGAGAAATAAGAAAAGAGCAGCCTGGGATTAAGTGGAGGAAAGATTTTTATTTATTCATCCAATCAGAAAATATTTCTTAAGTGCTTACTATTTGTTAATTGAACAATATTTACCAGGTACTTATTATACACCAGGGTTGTGATAGATGGTGGGAACATGCAGATTAAATGGGGACAGGCTCTGTCTTCAGAGAGTTCACATTCTATCTAGCTATTCTGTTAATAAACAAGAGTCATTTAATCCTGAAATAAATGGGAATAAGGCTATTCAGGCTCTGGTGAACTGATTTTTTCTCTGCTTTTCTTCTCTTAGGGAATAACATTAGGCTGATTCTATTTAATCAGGCAGAAGGCATTTTATTTAGGCTACCTCTCTTTGCTACATATTTCAAAGGAAAAGCAGCCATCTGTGCTGTATCAACATTTGACTTTTCAAATAAAGATCATTCGTCAATACGATTTGCATGGGGGTGACGGTCTTTTCTCTCCCCCTTCTTCCACTGGTAATGTTTGGGTTATATATCAGTAGCATGATTTCATGGGCAGGACAACCTGGATTCAAATCCTGCTTTTCATACTAATTTTTTTTTATGACCGTGGGCAAATCACTAAATTCAAGGACTTGGACAGCTAAGAGTGAAAGGTACAGGGAGGCAAGTTGCTCAAATCCATCAATAGGGGACGTTTTTCCATTGGGATTTCTCTAGTAAAAAGCCCTTAAATTCAGAGAGTGAATGAGGAAATCCGGAGCTAGTTCTCACTATCCTTAAGACGGTTCTTTAGAATTATGTCATTTTCCATTTGGAGAATAATGGAGTGTTCATCTACTCACCTCTTGGCTTTAGAGCCGTACAGATGATGGAGCAGATGATGCTCAGTGCAACAACTCAGGGACTCAGTGAGGATGTGCTCTGCAGCCTCAGTCTGGGTGTGGGTTTCCATATTGGAGTCAGATCCCTCTGAATTTAAATTTCACCTCGGACATTTAGAAGGAAAGTCTTACCCCAATCTGAACCTCAGTTTCTTCAACTTTAAAATGAGGGGATCAGACTTGATTCTTTCCTGTTTCTTTCCAGCTCTCCAGCTATGACCCTATGTACCTAAGATTCCTTTGAGAGTCCTACTGACACTTAATCGCTTAGCCTCTGTCTGCCTCAGTTTCCCTGTATGCAAAATAAAGGAGAGGGAGATTTGGACCCAATGACTGGAAAGTCCCAAGGCGAGAGAAGTAACTATTCACCCGCTCAAGCACACACTCAGTAACAATTCTGTGCCAGTCATCCTGTGAGAGAGCCATTAGGGAGTTTATAGTCTAGTTTCCTCTAGGACTCTAGTTAGTAAGTGTCTGAGGCAGGTGCTCCATACTCCACGACCGGTGCCCTATCCACTAGCCTGCATTGCCCATGAAGTTAATCCTGTTGACTTTCCTTGGGTGATTTCTTAGCTTTCGCCTTTATTTCAGGAGAAGGGATGGGGAGGAATTGGAGAAGAATGAGGTCAGGAATACAGTCATTCATTCACCTTCCAAGTGTCTGTTCTCATGCCCTCATATGAATACAAGCCAGTTCTTAATTTTCATAAGCGCCTTTTTCTTTTGATGTAGCACATTTGAAAAGGAGGGCTTGGCCAGCCAGGGCCCTGATGGGAGAAGGGTAACCATGGTGATCTTGGAACTCCCAAGGGGGCTCCTCCTCGCTCGTGTAATTACAAAATGTCTGTTTCGATGGCTAGGGTTGCCCTGACCGTCGGCTGGAGGGGCTCTGGCATGTGAGGTATGTGGGAGCGTAGGGGACCCTCATGCTGAGGAATCCGGGTTTTCCCCAGGCCTGATGGGAGTCCGAAGCTCCGGCTGAGAAGGCCCGGACGAGGGGCCTGAGGCGTCCACGGTTGCCAGGCTTCTCTCTGCAAAAGAAGGTTGGGTGTCATAAAAGCTGCCCGTGAGCTGGGCAAGAGGAAAAAGAAATTGATTTTGCTCACTTTTCTCTGGCGTGGCCACGGTGGGACTCACTGAAAAGAAAACAGCTGGATTCGGCTTTATTCAGGGTCCAGATGTGTTTGATATCCTTGGATTCCAAATAGGATGAGTGGACAGAGAGAGAGCCACTCAAAAGAGCCCCTCTGATGGGCTGTGTGATCTTGGGCAAGTGCCTTAGCCTCCAGGTCCCCCAGATTAAAAAGTGCAGAACAGGTGCCTTTCCTTGCCCAAATTTCCCCCCAGTAAAATCCTAGGTCATTTACCAGAGATGTCAGATTTGTAGCACAGCACTTTGAATGGGATCAGGAAGATCTGATCAAATCTTGCCGTGGACAAGAGCCCTAAACTACTAAGCTGAGCTTTCTGAGCCTCATTTTCCTCATTTGTAAACTGAGGAAGCGATAACTGCACTGGAGCTCCCTGGAGTGTTAGAGGTTTAGCCTGGACCTGTGATTTCTTCAGTGTTGAAGCTTCTTTGACTGATGCAGGTCATATCTTACAGCTTTAGTGGAATGCTGAAAGACTACCGAAGGACTTGCCCCTGGTCACCAGCCCCAGCATGTAAGATAAGTCTTGAACCCAGGTCTCCCTAGCAGCCAGGTCTCAGCTTCTCTAACCATCACACTGCACTTCCCCTCCTTGCATATAGAAGATGGTGGCAATCAAAGGCGGAAAGCAGAAATTGTACAAAATCAAAAGCATCATGAATGAATAAATGACACATCCATCCATTAGCTATTTCTTATGTGCAAAAGACTGGGCAAATGGGGCAATAATAAACAGAAAAATAAGGCAGCAGCCCCTTCCCTCAAGGAGCGCCCAGTGCAGCAGTGGAGACGACCCCTGGGGAAGGTTTCAGCTCCCCTGACTTCTTAGAAAGGAGTGCTTGTAGGCCAGACCTTGGATGTCCGAAAGAGGGACCCGGGACCCACTGTTACTGTCACAACTACTTAGGATTAACTTGTGTTTTTGCTGATTTGACACTGAGAGATCATAGCAGGTAGAACACAGTACTTGCAATCAGGAAGATCTGATTTCAGATTTTGCCTCAGATGCTTACTAGCTCTGTGACCCTGGACATTTAACCTCAACCTGCCTCAGTTTCTTCATATGGAAAAGGAGAATAATAATAGCCCTAACCCTCCGGGCTTGTTGTGAGGATAAAAGGAAATAATATTAAAAATAGATAAGCAGTCATCATATTGATGATTATTAATAGTAGCAGATTTGGAATGGTTGGTATATAATCACTTTCTGTATCAACTTTGGGACCCGACCTTCTTCCAGTTGGAATATGTTTTATCAATGGACCAGTGAGGTATTGAGTGCAGATTTAGGAAGATGTCACTGGGACAATTCAGGAAGCCAAAAATTATTAGCTACTTTTAGATTCTCCCAGGGCAGGAGACCCCCTGATCTCTGGGTCCAATCTGTTTCAGAATGGTCGTTTTGGGGTACGTGTGTGTGTTTTATAATGACTCATGTCTAACATATACTTTTTTAAAATGTGTTTTTGCTTTTCTTTGAGGAAAATTTTTATTCATTCCCATTGTTCAGAGGACTAAACTTTGGTTTATGTAGATAGCATGCTAGGGACAGAATTCAGGGTAGTACCTAACCAATTTGTCTCCAATTTCTTGCCTCTTCTTATCTCTTCTCCTGTTCCTATATTCTACATTATAATAAGATATATTGTATTTTCTGGGTCTGTCATATGAGTATTTCTGGCCTGCCTTTATTACCTCCAACTGCTTAAGAAAAGAAGGTCATGAAATGGACTATAGTTCTGGAGTGTTAATGGTTAGTCTGCAAATTCCAGCTATATCCCCAGTCTTTACTGACGAGCTTTGAATTTTATCTGCTATAAATCTTCCCTTTGTGCTATGTGCCCTTTGATGTATAAATTATTTTCTCATTCTACAATCTCACTATCCTGGTGATGTAACTAAGATATATAATGTATATAATATATAATGTAATATAATATATTGCATATATACATATATATATGTGTGTGTGTATTATACATGTATATATTTAAGACTGCTGCTTGATGCTCGCTCATTTTTGTATATTGAAGGCCTATTCTCTGAACATATAATAAATGAGTTTTTACATATTTCTACATGCTGATAAGTGTGATTGGCAATAATATCTATCAAAGAAATCTTGAACACTTTCCATCACAATCCCCAACTTCCTCCCTCCTTCTTGTGTCTTCTTGTTTTTGCCTTTGCTTTTCTTGTGGGCAGGAGACCATTAACCACCTGAATAGTCATCTGTGGGAGCCTCTTCTTTCCATCAAGTCTTAAATCCTCCTTGAGTCTTCTCTGAAATCCCTTAGGCAAAAGTGACTTTCCCCCTTCGAACTTTCCCCATTTCTGGGTTTTCTTTGCCTCTCTCACATTATCGTTCTTCCTTCCATCCTTTCCCCAACCCCAATTCAACTGTAAACTCCATGAGGACAGTTACTATGCCATTTCCCCCATTTTGTTATCTCTATTGGGAACACACAGTGTCTTACCCAAAATCCAGAACTATAATTTCAAGTTTTTAGGGAGCTCTCGGCGTGGAAATTGTTTCCACTGCTGCAGATGGCAACTCCTTAGCAATCCTAGAGAGTTGGGGCTCCTGGGGCTCCTGAGAGATTAAGTGTTTTGTTCAGGGTTGCTGAGGAGCTAATATGTACCAGTGGAAACACTTGAAGTTGACCTTTCCACAGTTCAGTCCTGTATCTACATGCCCTGCTGCCTCTTCTTGCACATAGTAGGACTGTTGAACTGAATTGAATTAGGCACTTTAAGGTTAGCAAGTTACTATCCATCTCTTATCCCATTGGTTCCTTATAACAAACCTGGGAAGGCGATATTATGTTTATGATGTTATG
The DNA here is from genome assembly GCA_023553655.1 of Myrmecobius fasciatus. NCBI lineage: Eukaryota > Metazoa > Chordata > Mammalia > Dasyuromorphia > Myrmecobiidae > Myrmecobius > Myrmecobius fasciatus. Next base: position 55,958 of record JAJPUD010004764.1, on the reverse strand, counting down.
ATTATTGACATTTTACAGAAGTTCAGATTATGGAATATTAAAAGTCACTCAGCTCTTAAGTGCCTGAGGCAGAATTTGAAGACGTTTTCCTGATTCCAGGTCCAGTGTTTTCTCCGCCAAATCACCATATTTAATCCTAACTTAAACTGCAAAACTATTGATATTGTTGTCAGAGTTCTATCAAGAAGCACTGAGTACTAATTTTCCATGAGAAGTAGAGTACTTGTAGTGGACAGAGTTGGGCTTGGATTCAAGTTTTGCCTTTTGATATGTACTATCTGGGTGACCTTGCATAAATCATTAAACTTTAAATGCCCTTGCTAGGGCTCTAAAAGTTTTCTCTTTCCCTGTGGAGTTCTAGGTCTGTAAAACAAATAAATAAGACTATCAACATTACATAAAACCCTTTACAAACCTTAAAAAGTTAGATAAATACTCTGATCATCACCATTATTACTCTGGTGATGATGACGATGATGATGTTACCCAGAATCCAGCAACATTCAGGAACAGGAATCTTTGAAATGATGGTTTCTACCCCAAGACTGAAGTGTGACATGTTTTCCACAGAAAATTGACCACTGGTTAATTTTCCTCCCTTCCCCTTGGCCAAGGTTCCAGCTTCTCTTTCCCATGTAAGTGAACCCCATGGGCACCATGCCCCTTTGTCTCAAGAAGGGAGCTGGGCTTGGAGAGCACATTACGGGAACTCTCAAATTTACCAGGCTTCTGACCAAGGTAGTGGTACGAGGTACTTTGGGTTCATTAATACCAAAGCATCTGAGGACTTACTCTGTTTGGTATGCATGGGAAATCACTTACTGTTGGGGAGTGAGACTCACGCCTTTGTGGGATGCACTTAAAAGTGTGGGTTCAGTCTGTAAAAGCAGCCAAATTAACTAGCCAAGATCAATTGCTTTTTGGTGACAAAGGTGCATGGAGGAGAAAGGACTTCCTCCCTCCTTCCTTCCCAATAAACTTGGGTTGTTAATGGACTGTCTGTGACAAAGGGGCTCCACTTTATTGGCTCCTCGAAATCCTGAAGTCCATAAACACCTTTGTTCAAACTAATAGTCTAGTAAAGGCAAAGTGCTGTCTCCTAGGGAAAAGGAGCAGTGGCAGAAAACTTTGAGGAGAGAAGAAAGAATGAGTCGACCTCCATCTTCCTCCCAGGCCTTTTCTCCGGTCTCCTTTTGCTTTTCATTTCCCCCCTCCTTCTTCTCACTTTGCCTTGATTTCTTTGGAGCCAACAGGGAATAGAAGATTTGTAAGTTAAAGTGGATGAGATCAGAAAGGGGCATGGATTTATGTCCAGCTTATGTTGCAATTACTACAAATTGCTTTGCAAGGAATCTCTTTGCCTTCTCTTGGGAGAGCTTGTTTGGGAAAAAAAAAGAGCCTCTAAGCTTTGAAGATTCCTCCCCTTTATTCTAGCATGAGAGAGTAAGCAACCGTCGCCAACTGGAAATATCAAATGGAAAGTCCAGAATTTGACTCTCCCTTTAGCACTGATTGCATTTAGACGGGGAATGGCATTTTAGGGACAATTTTCTTAGTAAATGCAGAGATGTTCTGTGACTTCTGTGGTGAAAGTTTGGGACAAAAATCTAAATTGCACTCTTATTATTGTTGAATTTTTCTTCTTAAAATGGAAAGTTGGGGCCCTCCATCATGGTATCTTCTCTTCGCGTTTTATCTGCTGATTTTATGGAAATACCCAATGATCTCATGCTTCTTAGTTGTAGAAAACTATGAGCCTTTCCTTTTTAGTGTGAGAGAGGAGCCTGGTTGATGTTAAGTTTTTTGAGCTAATTGAGGGGAAGATTGAGTGAATGGAAAGTTGGTGACTTGGACATAGAAAAGAGAAACATAGTGACTTCAGAAGAGTCCTGATCTCTTCCCCCTTCTCCCATGGAATTCTCCTTCCATACATTCTTTATGGAAAGTCTACTTAATTAGCTGGGATTCTTCTTTTAGGGATTTTAATATTTGGTGGATGCTAGTCCCAGATTTGGGCTGTCTTATGTTGGATGGATGGACAGATGAATGAGAAGGGATAAGGCTGAAAAGTAGCACAAGGTAATGGATGGAGTCTAGCCAGTCTTTGAACCAGGAAGTCTGAGTTCTGCGTCATTTTGGTTGTCATTTAAATTCTCAATGTCCTCAAACAAGACTTGATGACTATCACCCAGTGGAGTCAGTTATGTGACCGAGGTTCTGAAGTGAATAAGTAGGAGAGATGTGATTTGAAGCAGATACTACAAGCAAATCTTCATTTATAAAAGGATACAAGTTCCCATTTCAAGGAGAAAAATGGAACATGATAAACACGTGATCAAAGAAGCTGAAAAGAGTACGGACATTACCTGTGATTCAATGGTCTAATGTACTCTCAAATAAGGAAACTCCCCTCTATCAAGGCAGGCTGGTCCCTTCTCTGCACCTAATATCCCTCAGTGGCCTAGAACAGAGGTGTCAGTGCAGCCCCAACATTCCTAACAGAACCAGATTAAACTGTATTTGAGAAACATTTAATAAAATAAAAATATAATAGAACATAATGTTAAGCTGTGATTTTTTTAAGTCAACAGGCAGCCCCTAGGAATCAATGAATGGTTTAAGTGTTTTGTTGTTGTTGCTGCTGTTGTTGTTGTTTTTGTTTTTGTTTTTTCCTATCTGAGTTTATTACTCAGATTGGCCTAGAACAAAGTGACTTCACCAATCTTGGGTGAAAGGCAGGACTGGAACTCAGTTCTACTGGTCTTTAAAGTCAGCTCTCTATTCACTACACCTTGTTGTCTTTTTGATAAAAAATAGGAATAAACAATATATAAAAACATATATTGTCTCAGATTTCCTGATACCTTTTAGGAGGATGTATATGTATGTGTGGGTATTTACACACACATACTCCTAAAAATATCAGGAAATCTGAAACCATATATTGTATATGTATGCATATGTAAAAGTATATATGTATGTGTATACACACAAATTTCATGTGAACATGTGTATACATATATATGTGTATATATACATCTATTGTGTGAATATACATTTATATAACTATATGCATAATACATTATACACACATATTTTTATGTTTATATATATCATAGAATATGTTATTACACACCCATCACATGCATGTCTATGCAATATATCACATGAACACGTGTTTATATACACATGTGTTCATGTATGTAACAGTCATGCATATTACATGAATATGTGTTTATATAAATATATGCATAATATATTATACATACATATTTGTATGTTTATATACATATAATATAGAATATGTTAATACACACCTATTATATGCATTATGTAATATATTATATGAATATGCAGTTATATAAATGTGTGTATATATAATATGCATGTATATACACATATATTGTTTGAATATATGTTTATATACATATATTACATTAATATGTTTATATAAATATATATTATGTGTGTATAATATGCATGTATATATGCACCTATTGTATGAACATGTGTTGATATACATATATGTATGTGGGTGCATAGTGTACATGCATGTATTTCTAATAGGGGCATCAGTGGTTAGAGTGTATGAGAATTAGCGGTTAAGAAGACCTGAGCCAGAATCGAAGATTACAGCCCTGAGGAGAAGCCATGAGGTCTGTTCTCCTGACAGCACTGAATGGAAGTTGGCCAGCGCCTTCTGTGTGCTGGATGTCCCTTATCTCTCTGGAAGGCAGCAGCAGCAGCAGCAGCCAGAATCCCAGGGCAAACATAGGGATGGATCCTGGAAGCAGTTCGCTCCATGTTGGACTCGGTGCCGAATGAAGTGAGCAGATCCTGGGGCACATCCAGGTGACCCCCAGGTCATTCTGTCATTCTTACCATGTCAGTCATGCAGGAAGGAAGCATGATGGAATGGAGGTCAAGGTGCCAGGCTGCCAGGCTGGTCAGCCTTGAGATGCTTTTGGCCTGAGTTTCCAGGCTCAGGGAGGAGGCAGGATGCCATTTGGGAGAAGAGATCTAGATTTGGTGTCAGAGGGGCTAGGGATGAATCTTTTTACCACTTGCTGCCTGTGTTTTATGCCAATCACGGGCTTTCCTGGATGGCCACGGCTTTGGATCTGTGATTCTATGATCTGCCTGGCACATGTGGCAATGGGGCCACAGGCAGACCTGTCCCCCTCTCAGTCAGATTGCAGGCTCCCATGTGCTCTTCTGTCCTCCCCTGACCACCCCATACTGCTTCCTGTGCTGCTGAGATCTTCCTTTCTTCCCTATCCCATTAGCTTTGCCACCTGTAGATTCTTCTCCATCATGCCCAGGAAGCTCACCTTTGGGAAAGCTCGCGATGCTGAAAGGTTGAAGCTGTCTGCTCCTCACATCTCACTCTTCTGATTGGCTCCTCAGAGAGGCAGGGCCATAAGCTCTCAGCTCTCCATGTAGGCAGAAGACTGCCTCAGCACCCCAGTTCCCACCTGCTCCATCCCTCTTGGACTTCTCTTCATCACGTCTTTGATTTGGTCCCCCCATGCTCCCAGCTTTTCTGCTTGCTTTTATATCCTAGAATGTAAGCCCGTTGAGGGCAAGGAGGGATTATCTTGTATTTGTATCCTCAGTACTCAGCACAGTGCCTGATGCCTAGTAAATCCTGAATAAATGTTTATTAACTGGGTATTAGAGCAGAGAACTTTAAGCCTCATCATCACTGGATAGAATGAGACCTGACAACTGCTGAAGCCTTATTTCATTTCCTTTTCCATTTTTCTTTTGTTTTCTTCCCCTTCAATTGGATAATGGGCTATCATTGGATAATGAGTGTTTTTGAAACACTTTCTATACATGAGGCACTCTACATACAAGCATGAAAATCATTTTTATTTAGAGCCTAACTTAAGGAGGGATATGAGGGATGATGTAAAATCAATTAGAATTATCTTTAAAAAAGAGTCTACTATATATCACATACTGGGAATTCGAAGACAAAAACAGAATTAAACTTTGTCCCGAGGGGGTAAATACAAATATATATTCAAGAATAAAATGATAAAATACAAACTCCCTGCTCTCAAGGAGCTTTCATTCTTGAAAAGCACTAAGATATGGGAAGGTTTCATAGAACCAGAGAAGGTGGTCTTTAATCAAAGAGTTGTGAGCATAAAGTAATATTTGTAAAGAGCTTTGCAAACCTTAAAATACTATATTAATGCATCACCACCACCACCATCATCATCATCAAGAAGTTTCATTCTATCTGCTATAATAATTCTATCTGCCTCTTTCTCTTAACATAGGCTAAAAAGATTTTTTTTTTCTTTGTATTCATCATAAGCCAGTGCTTGCTGTTGGATTTGGTATCTCCAATGCTGCTCCTTGGAGACTTTGCCATTTTTCTGGTAGTCCCCTGGTCCTTTACCTTTTTCCTGTTCTTCCAGGCTCTTGATCCCCTCCTGTCTTCACTTGCTTCCCCATCCAGTCTGGAGCACATGGTCAGCCGCTAAAAGGTTCATGGAGTCTTTGATCCCTTGACATGTGATGACAGTCCCAGGTCTCAAGTCCCCTTAGATAATAATCCCTTTCTCTGCTGCCATTCTCTAGCTGATGTGAACTGATGCCACTCAGTTAACAAGCAATTATTAAGCCCTTTCTCTATGTCAGATGTTATGCTGGGAATACAAAAAATGACAGAAAAAGTCAGTGCCCCCCAAAAGCTCCCATTCCAAAAGGGGAGACTACCCACTCTCTGTAGAGTGGGGAGGAGGTGATCTGAGAAGGGAAGGCACTAGGGGACCACTAGAAGACATCATGTGGTCAATGAAATCATCAATTCCTGGGGATCAGGATTCTTTGGGTTTTTATTTTTTTATCCTCAGCACCTAGTTTATACCCTTGGGACTTCACCAATGCATGTTGATTGAGTGATAGATCTACAATCTTTTTATTTATTTATTAGTGACTTAGAACATGCCCCATAAAAGTAATTCTAAAATTTTTCTTCACTCCCCAAACCAATCACCCCATCTTCACTTCACCCATCCAGGCAGCTCAATGGCACCCTAGTGGAGAGAACCCTGGGCCTGGGTGACTACAAGCTTGCACTCAGCCTCAGGAAATTGCCTTACTTGTATTCATGGAAAAAGTGAGGTACTTTCTAAGAAAAGGGTCCATTTCTGGGTCAGAGAAGATGTTTTCCTTCTCAATATTAATCCAATCTGGATTTGTTTTCTAGCTGTAGGCTTATGACAAGCTGCTCTCCAATCTGCTTCAGAGTATTGGGTAGAGTGTGTCATATGGGAAGGTAACAGGCTTCCTGAATTCTTGTGGATTGTGCAAGGAAACAACATTGCAGATTGGGTAAAGGATGAGAAACTGCACCCAGAGAATATTAATGTATTTAGTGGGACATGCAAATTCTATAATTTGTAATATAATTCTATGAATATTTTTTTTATTTCTCATTCCCTCTTTATCTGTCTCATCCCTTTGTTCATTCTTCCACTTTCTATTCTACTTATTTCCCTTCTTTTCCTCTTCCTTCCTTCTTTTTCTTTTGTCTTCTCTTCTTTCTTTTCCTTCCCTCTTTCTCTCTCTGCTAGGTGCTGGGGAATGAGAATGACAAAGACAGCCACAGTAAAAATCAACAAGTATTTATTAAAAGACTGCTGTATGCTAGCTATTTTAGACTCTGTGTAAAAGAAAGAAAAAAAAAGAAAGAAAGAAAAAAGAAAGTATTTACTTCTATTGAGGGAAACTCTATGCATTTAAGAAGATAAAAATATACATATTCTCTCATCTTTCTCTCCCTCCTCCTTCCTTTTTTCTTTCCCCCTTTTTCTCTCTCCTTTCCTCCCACTCCTTGTCTCATAAATAGAATCAGACAATGTGACTGTGATTAATATTATTTTGTTTCTACAATGTTCCAGATGCTAAAATCTGAAATCTATACCAGGAGTTTTCAGACCTCTGACCATAGCTCGAGTCAGTTCTAAAGCCAACTTTTACAAAGAATAAAATAGAATTCTTGTACTAGAGTCTGTTTTTTTTTTAAAGCTTTTCTTGGTATTTTCTACAGACTAGTGAACAAATCCTGCTGGATCCATTTGGACTAAATAAGAATGACTTTCTGTGACATCGTCATAATAAAGCCATATCTTTTGGCCAAATTAAAAAAGAATGTCATTGATAGAAATCCTTGCTTTATTGAAAATGACTTGGGCAAATAGGAAATTAATCGATTTCATTCTGTTATTAGTGTCGATGGACATCTTAATATTACATTTTCATACAGTTCCTGAGAGTTGGGGATAGTGATGATGCTGATTTCCCAGATCTTCTCAACCTTGCATGTCTGGTTTTGTAAAGGATGAGGAGTTGACAGGTATGACAATCTCTGACGATGGTGAGAAATGTGTTTCTTTTCACCTTCAAGTTTAAGAAAAGAGGAGGGGGACTCTGGAGATTGTTTTTGGGTTTTTTATTGGGTTTTCAGCATCTATAATATTCATAAATAGTCCAGCTGTCTTTAATAACAACCCACCAAATGAAAGGACAGATTTGGCAATATCTCCTTCCCTCCCCCCAACACAGAAACACATATATACAAACAACCCAAGAACCAGTTTGCACAAAGGTTTTCTAAGACAGGTTGTCAGTCAATGACACAACACCCTTTTTATGACTAAGCGTATGGAGAACATAAGTTTCTTTGTGGGATTTCCCATCTCTTGTATATATTGTTACTCTCTCCATGAGGGTAGATAACAGCCTTCTCATTCTGTGAGATTATCATCAATCAAAAACATTCGACACCGGGTGTGATGGTGCACTCCTAGAATTTCTGCTATCAGGGAGGTGGAGGCTGGTGGATTGCTTCAGATGTAGGGAGTTTGGAGTTGCGGCAGAGTTAAATTTTTCCTACTAAGACCATTACCAATATAGTGAGCCTCTGAGAGGTTATCTAAGAAGTAGTCAGAAATAGAGCAGGTCAGTGCTTCTGGCCAATTAATGGGATTGTGCCAGTGGTCATTTACTCCAAACCTGGGAAAGATCCCTGTATCTCAAGCAATCCACCAGCCTCAACATCCCTGGTAGCGAGGATTGTAAATGTGTACTCTCACCAAGAAGGAATCCAAAGGCCCCACATTGGTGAAATCCATATGGACTTGGTCTACAATATGTTGTCAAATAAGCTTGGAATAAATTGCTAAATCATGTTGATTTATTTATGGAAATGGAGGGATAATGTGATGGAGATTCAGGACCAGTGCCATATGAGATCATGGAAGCATTATCTTTAAGAAGCCTAGATTAATGATCATGCAAGGAACAAAGAGAAGAAACTGAGTAACACATCAGTGCAGACTGCAAAAAACTGAACACTTGCTCAATATCTGGTGATCTAGTGGTTAGAACGACACAAAGGAAACACTCTATTTTCTGTGGGCTGACAGGTAAAATATATATATCTAAACTCTAAAATGTCCTTGGCAATTCAGCCAAAAATTAGACTTGAATCAGCGTTATTATTTACTGAACTGTTGCCTCCTGTCACTCAGATATAAAATTCTGGTCCATGAAAATTAAGGAACACGGCTTAATAGCTGTCTCTGTATGAAATATTCTCTAGGAAAAATTGAATGGGAAATTCTAAGTTTCAAAACATTGAGACCTAATGGAAGAAGCTATCTTGCATTTTCTATTAGAGAACCTACAGAGGATGAATTTATACAAACACTTTCATTCAGTTACAAACAGACATTTTATCCATCTGGGCAAAAGTCCACAGAACGTTAAATAGACAAGAGTGAAAGCAGGAGAACAACTTGTCCCATGATTGGTCCATCTGAGCTTCATTGAGAAGATGAGGAGATGATGATGATGATGATGATGATGATGATAATGATGATGATGATGATGGTAATGATGGTGATGATGATGATGATGGAGCAGTATCCATTTTTCCTTTGTGGTACAACCATGACAACCAAATATTTCTATATTCTGGAAGTCAGGCTGTGTAGCTTAGAGAAGAAGTGAGAAATGTTTAACAAAAGTTGTGATTTTCTAAGTGAATGGGCTGCCCATAGAGATCTGGACTTGTCGTTAAATAGACCTGGGTCAGATGCTTTATATCTTTTAATCTGTTGCATTAAAAAACATAATCTGTAAAATGGGAATAATAGCCTTTCTCTCATAACATTTTTGGGAGGATTATTTAGGTAACATATGTAAAGTTCTTTGCCAGTCTTAAAGCTTTAGAGGAGGGGCTTAACCTTATTGCGTGTCATGAGCTCCTTGGCTTGTGGTCTGGGAAAATCCACGGGATCCTTCCCTGAATGTTTTTAAATTCACAAAATACAAAGGAATTGATTATATTGAAATATAGTATCAAAATATTTCTGAAAAAGAAGGGCATGGACTTCAGGGTCAAAAATCTGTTGCAGAAAAAAATAACAATATTGTGATTCATATTGTAAGTATAAGTCTGCCAGAAACAATTGAATTTAACACTTATCTAATAGCAAAATCTGTATTTAGTTTGGGCAGTGGAGAGAGACAGAGAGAAACAGAGAGAGAGAGAGACAGAGAGAGAGAGAGAGAGAGAGAGAGAGAGAGAGAGAGAGAGAGACAGAGACAGAGACAGAGAGAGAGAGAGAGACAGAGAGAGAGACAGAGAGACAGAGAGAGACAGAGAGAGACAGAGAGAGACAGAGAGACAGAGAGACAGAGAGACAGAGACAGAGAGAGACAGAGACAGAGACAGAGAGAGACAGAAATAGATCCAAACTGACTTAGTTTCTCTATGCCCTCTGACATGTCTCTGCCACAAGATCATTCAAGGTAACTTTTATAGAGATCTTGGACTAGAAAAAGGTCATCATCATAATAATTGCTGTTCAATTGTGTCCAATTCTTCGTGACCCCATTTGGGGGTTTCTTGGCAAATATACTGGAGCGGTTGGCCATTGCCTTCTCCAGCTTATAATACAGATGAGGAAACAGGTAAACAGAGTAAACTGACTTGCTCAGAGTCACTCAGTAAGAGGCTAAGGCCAGATTTGAAATCAGGATGATGAATCTTCCTGATTCCAAGCTCAGCACACTACTTTGCCACCTAACTGCCCATATATCATTATAATATATGTTAATATATTATAATACTATATAACAATATATAATACTATAAAATATGTTAGAATACAGCTGGGCGAATATTCTAAATACAGATCCTACTCTTTCCTTCCCTGACCAATCCCATCAAGGCTTGCAATGAACCTCTTTCCTAGGGTCAATATCTTAATCTTGAATGCAAAAACTCATCTCTATGTATTAGCGTTTTGTCTTTCTCTAGTTTTTTCCCCCACAACATTCACATTCATAGGATCCTAGATCTGGACTTGGAAGCCCTGGAGACCATCTAGACCAAGCCTCTCACCAACATAATGAGAAAACTGAAGCTGAGGGAGATTAAGGACCTTAGATCAGGTTCAGGAGGTATGAGTGCCAGAGTGGAGATTTGAACTCATGACTGACCATGGAACCAATATTCTTTCTAATGCATCAGGCTGCTTCCCCTTTAAACATGAATGGGAGAAGGAAGCTCCTGAGAACTGGGAAGCAGAGTCCACTTGTGCTGAGGGAGGACCTGAGTGAAGGTGGGGGGCGGGAGAGGTGTTTGGGAGGCAAACTTGACAAGACCTCATTGGCTACGAGGGAGCCGGTGCAGGTGACTTGGGGGTTTTACACTGAAAGATGGAACCTCCAATAGGAATAGGGAGATCCAGGGGAGAGATGAGGTCAGTGAGAAGAGTGGAGGCTCCTTCCTGGAGGATGCCCAGTTGGAAGCCTGCTGGGATGGCAGGGGAGATGCTCAACAGGTGCAGATCTGCAGTTCAGGGGACCGTTGTTTTCTGGATACTCGGAATTTGCGAGTTACCGGTTTAAATATAATAATCGAGTCCGTAGGAGTGAATAAAAGACCACACAGAAAATCACAGGAAGAGATGAGAGCCCAGGACAGAACTTTAAGAAACACCATTGCTTTGGGCTCAGGCTACAAATGGTGATCCCAGTCACGCAGCTGGGAAGCGTCTGAGTCTGGATTTGAACTCGGGTCTTTTTGTCTCCAAACCTAGCATTCCATCCATTGTTCTACCTCCAGCTTCCTCTTCAAGGCCATTGATGCAACAATTACTTTTAATTTAATAATGAAAAAAACCATTGACAATGGAGGGAACCATTTCAGTAGAGTAATGAGGATATCAAAGCACATTATAGTGACTAAGCACCCAACTATTTTATTTTATTTCATTTTTAGTTTTTGCTGAGGCAGTTGGAGTGAAGTGACTTGCCCAGGGTCACACAGCTAGGAAGTGTTAAGTATCTGAGACCAGATTTGAACTCAGGTCCCAACTTTATTATTATTTTTTTTTAGTGATATTTTGTTGAAAGCGTATCCTTTCCTTCACAGAATGAGTTCTTGGGCTCCAGCACATCTCTGTCTCTGTCTCTGTTTCTCTATCTCCTTCCTTCCTCCTTACTGTGAGCATCACATCAGATAATATTTATAAAACAGTCAGCCTGGTGGTTGGCTCCTAGCAGGCCCTTGGGAATGTCTGTTCCCTTCTTTTTCCCCTGCTTCTCCCCGTTATTATTAGTAATCGAGCATCATCCCAACTTACAGATGGGTAAACTTGGAGAGGAAACGACTGGCCTAAGATGGCACAGCCAGCAAGCCTAGCAGCGTTTGGAGCTGCCCTTGTGCACAGTCAGCAAGGGAGGCTGTTGCTGTTGGCCGGACCAGCCTGGCGAACCGCACGCGGGAGACCTGCCCAGCACCAGGGGGATATGGGATCTCTCCGCTGTCTGGGCCTGGCAGCTTCCAGGGTCCAAGTCTGTGGCCGGCCAGTCTATTCTGAGCAAAGTTCACATGGCTTTGAAAGCCAGTTTCCATTTTTTTTTCAGAGGGATCGGGGTGTCTCATTTCTTTCCTGTTCAAAAGTAGAATTTCTAATAGCCCAGCAGGAGCGACGTTTCCAGTTGCAGAAGGCTGCTGACCAGCCATTTTCCTCAGCTTCCTGTTTAAGGAGGAAGGCTCAGCATCCTTTACGCGTATGGTAAACATATATGTATTCCTATATACTTGTGCTTGTACATGCACACGAACACATACACACAGATGTGTATATCCAGATGTAGGTATAGATCTATTCCTATATCTGTGTGTATGTGCATGTACAATCATGTAACATGTATATGCAATGCACACAGACACACATGCAACACACACATGCAACACACAGATGCATGCACGTACATACAACACATCAAGACACATGTGTACATGCAACACACACAATGCACTTAGACACATATATGTACCTGTGACATACATGCAAATGCAGTACTTTTAGGCAATACAGGTACATTTGATATATACATGTACATGCAATGCACTTAAACACACATGTGTACACACATCATACACACATAATGAACACACACATAACACAATGCAATGAACACATATGCACATGCAACACACACTAGGAACACAGACACATACATGTACACACTATACACATGCACACACAACAAACACAGACACACGCACATGTAACACACATGTAATGAATATACACACATGCATGCATAACACACATGTAATGAATATAGACACATACACACATGTAATATGTATACATGTGTAATGAATATAAACACATGTGCATGTAATATGCATGTGCACAATTTTTTTTCTAGCAGCAATCATTTCTTTGCCCTACCTCCCATCTGCCTTCCCCAGTTTCAGGGGTCTGGGGGAGAGAATGAAAACTATTGTTCCAAATATGCAAAACGATCCCTAGCGGCCCAGTCCAAAGATGGCGGTCAGGAAGTGAGTAACTTTCAGGATCTGTCTTCTCTCCAGACCGACCACCCCTCCCACCAAATGATAACAACTTCCCATGGCCTCCCTCGGCTCCTTCCACTTGTAAGTTCTGTCTGGCCTGCTCCAGACGAGGCAGCCTTTTCTCTTTGGGTCACCTCGCCGAGAGCTGTAGCTTCCAGGGTTGGACTCGTTGCCCTTCGGCCTTTGGGAGAGCAATGGCCCGGGCCTGATGAGAACTTGGCCTCCCAAAAGAATGGCTGCCAGTCTCTGTAGCCAGACAAAGCTAAGAGATCAAAGCAGCCGGGGGTGACCTCCTGCCAAATCCAAGGTTTAATAATGAGGCAATTTAAAAAATTAAAACCAAAGCCCTCGAGAGAATTTTTAAAAGTTAATTTTTGCCTGTTTTCTTGGGGAAAAAATTAGGATGGAGGAGGAGACTGATCCCAAGGGATGCAGCCCTACGGGCCATTTCAGCAGGACCAGCTTATAGACCTTGACTGAGCTTAAACAAAACAAAGCAGAAACTTCCCAGGGGGAGTGTGAACAAGAGTTTAGCACAAATGCCATGCTGGGGTTCAGTCCTGGCTCTGACCGTTACCACCTTCAGGACTCTGGTCCAGACTCCCTCAATGCCCTGCCACTGAAACCTCAGCCTCTACTGCTTGGAAGCCAGCCTTTGAACAGTGAGCCTTATCTGGCTCCAAGTCAGGCCTCCCCAGCCACTTTGGGCCATTTTTATGCCATCCCACCTATACTTGCCACTATCCTCATCATTCCCCTACCCTCAATTTCCATTTCCTTCCTTCCTTCCTTCCTTCCTTCCTTCCTTCCTTCCTTCCTTC